>CAUYON010042332.1:0-18192 GCA_963573935.1 Arctocebus calabarensis
AATCCCTGGCCTTGAGCGAGTCTCCTGCCTCCACCTCCCAAGTAGCTGGACTACAGGCGCCCGCCACAACGCCGGCCATTTTTTGGTTGCAGTCATCATTGTTGTATGGCGGGCCCGGGCTGGATTCGAACCCGCCAGCTCAGGTGTACGTGGCTGGCGCCTTAGCCCGTTGAGCCACAGGCACCGAGCCATAAGTAGCATTTCTTATCTTTCTAATAAACATGGGCATAAGCCAGCCCGTGCCCCAAAGACTTACTAATATTTGCTTCCATCAGTTTTTACAAATAAAATACACAAGAAACCATGATATTCGAAAGAAGCCACAAGATTAATCTTTCAAATAATTCTAACTTGGGCGGTGCCTGTGACTCCGCAAGTAGGGCGCCGTCCCCATATACCAAGGGTGGCGGGTTCAAACCCAGCCACAGCCAAACTGCAACAAAAAAATAGCCGGGCGTTATGGTGGGCACCTGTAGTCCCAGCTACTCGGGGGGCTGAGGCAAGAGAATCGCCTGAGCCCAGACCTGGAGCTATAATGCCATGGCACTCTACTGAGGGTGACAAAGCAAGACTGTTTCTAAAAAAAATAAAAATAAAATAATTCCAACTTCATGTGGTTAGTATTTACCTCTCTCTAAGAGCAGTCGTATCTTTGGTCATCACATTCTCTCACTAAAGCCGAATTGCTCTTTGTAGTTATACAACATGGGCGCTCACATCTGGGCACGTGGCTTTTTTTTTCCTTAGAGTCTAGCTCTGTCCCCTCGGCTGGAGTGCAGCGTCACGATCACAGCTCTTTGTACCCTCAAATTCCCCATCTCAGCCCATCCTCCCACATCAGCTTCTCCAAGCACTGGGATTACAGGTGCACGTCGCTGCACCCAGGAGTCTGGGCAAAAAAACTTTAGAAGGTTACGCTGAGATTCACAGCTAAGTAAATCTAACTTATAATGATGACACCCCTTTGGCTGATTTAACCGGAATTCACCCTATCCCGAACATTTCGGCTATAAGCTGCTGCGTTTTCCCTGAGTATTAACAACTATTTTTCTAAAGACTATGTTGTATGTCGTAATTTTGATTTTAAAATCCAAGCCTTGGACGGGTGTTCAAATTTATAGTCTTCTAAACTAAAAACTGAAAACCAACCAACGGCCCTGTCGGTCAATACTGTCAGGGGAGGACCACATGGCGCCATCACACAGATAACCCACGGCTCTGTGACACGAGGGACCACAGCAGTGCACCTGTGCCCTCGGGTTCTCCCACTCACTTTCGTCTGCACTTGCTGCTGGGGTTGACATTTGGAGGCAGCTCTGATGATGTCTCTGCTCAAAGCCTTCATGGCTCCCTTCTGCCTGAATGATAAAGCCCAAACTCTATACCATGGTGTTGTGAGTTGAACTGTGTCTCCCCAGAAAGCTCTGTTGGAGTTTTAACCCTCTGTGCCTCAGAATGAAACCCCATCTGAGGACAGGGTTTTTACAGAGTCAATCAAGTTCAAGTGAGATCATGAAGTGGGCCTACGCTAGTATGACTGGTGTCCTTCTAAAAGGGGGGACATGGACAGAGCAGTGTGCACGGTGGGAAGATAAGAAGAGATGCAGGGAGAAGACGGTCATCTCCAAGACTAGGACAAAGGCCTGGTGCGCGTCCTTCCTCACAGCCCTCGGGAGAGGCCACCGGCCAGCACTGGATTTACCACCCCCGGAACATGCCCTCACATCCCCTCTAGGCCATTGCTCATGTTTCTTGGCTGACCTTGGCCTTCTCTCACATCCACATGCATTAGGTAGAACCTCCCCCCAAAGCCCTGCTAAGATGCCACTGCTTGCAAACAAGCTCTCGGATTCCTCCTGACTGGAGACAATTTCTTCCACATCTGAACATCCTCAGCACTTTGTGGTTCTGTTATCATAATTCTCATTCCTGCCTTTTATGTTGTAATTATTTCTGTTTATGCTTTGTTTCACCTGTTGAACATGAACTTCTAAAGGGCAAGACAGGGTTTCCTTGCTTTATCCCTATAGGAACTAGATCTGGACATGGTCGCAGACCTTGCACAGAAAAAAAAAAATTTTTTTTTTAACAGAGTCTCTTATGTTGCCCTCAGTAGAGTGCTTTGGCATCACAGCTCACAGCAACCTCCAACTCCTGGGCTTAGGCGATTCTCTTGCCTCAGCCTCCCCAGTAGCTGGGACTACAGGCGCCCGCCACAATGCCTGGTTACTTTTTGTTGTAGTTGCCATTGTTGTCTAGCTGGCCCAGGCTGGGTTCGAACCCACCAGCCCCGATGTATGTGGCTGGCACCATAACCAAGCCTAATTATGCATCCTTAATCCAGTGTTTTTCAGGGCTATAAATGTGACATGTTTCTTACTCCTTCATGGCTTTATCTAGTGTTCTACATGCATTTATCATCTCACAAAATCACAGAACTGACCTTAACATAAGTGATTCTGTTTACTCTGGATTTCATCACGAATCTTCAGCAACTATATGTATGCAAATGACAATACACATACACACATACAGGAATGCTAGTCGACAATTAAAAAGTAATCAACTTCTGCTGTTGTTGAACAGCCTCCTGCTCACTCCTCCTGTAATCCCAGCTCTCTGGGAGGCCAAGGGGCATAGTTCACCTGAGCTCAGGAGTTAAAGCCTGAGCAAGAGTGAGACCTCGTCTCTAAAACTAGCCAGGTGTTGCTGTGGGCACCTGTAGTCCCAGCTACTTGGGAGGCTGAGGCAAGAGGATCATTTGAGCCCAAGATGTTGAGGTTGCTGTGAGCTAAACTGATGCCAAGGCAGGGTGAGAGAGTAAGACTGTCTCAAAAAAAAAAAAAAAAAATTATAGAACTTCAAATATATGCAGTTTAAGTAAACTGTGTCTCAACAAAGCACAATAGTTTCAAAACTATATATTTCTGCTTTAGGGTATTTTAAAATTTCTTGAGGTCTGTGAAAGCAAAGTGCCAGAGGGTCTTGAACACCCAATAATATATTTCGGTGAAGCATTAAAATCAGCATCATTAAGTCTTTTTCAGAGTTTCAAAATGAGGATTTAACTAGAGTTGGTTTTTTTCTTTTAAGTATATCAGATTACTCTTTAAACACACAACCCATTGTTTTTGCTTATTGGGAACCAGGCCCAATATTTACTTTTGCACTTTTAAAGGCATGGGATGAATAATTAAGAAAGATCATCAAAACAGGATTTTTAAAAACTCCTACCCTCAAATTGTCATCATGTGTATAACAAGACGACATCACAGACATGGGAGGATGTGAGCATTGCGGAAACACGCCAAGTGACGCTGATCGGGACTGATTGTTGCCCATTAGTGACCCTGACAAGGAGTGTTTAGAAAGCACCTTGTCGTTTGGTTCAGGAAACAAGCCACGAGGGTATTTCTGATTTCCCTCCTACACCACCAAGGTCAGGTCTGAGCTTTATCACGCCAGCTATTTTCTGCAACAGTGCAGCAGAATGACTCCCAAATATCTTGAGAGTGGCCAGAAAATGACGCAATGTGTTGTGATAGGATACTTGTGTGCTTCGCCTGGCACAAGATGGTTCTGGGACCAGGTCCTGGAAGTTTGCTGCCTGAGCTGAAAGTGGAGGCACCTGACGCCCAAACCAGGCCTCAACACCGTCAGCACAGCAGGCCAGGTTCAAGGTTCAGGAATGTCCAAAATACTAAGAAAGGCTTGGCATTGCCTCCTACCCAGTCCTGAATTCAAATAGCACATGAGAGCCCTTGGGTTGACAGCAACATGAGCCAGAGAAACACTTACATGGAGAAAAGTTCTCCCCGTTAAGGGCTGGATTGTGAAACTCACCCCACGCCCTGAGTTCTGTTGCAATCACCCCCGCAGCGTTTGTCCTCCGTGTTCAAGATATGTAGAAAAGCTTCAGTTAGCAAAAAACAAATAGCTTTGTCACCACTGTGGTTTAGACAATTTTTTTTGTCTGTGTGACAGACTCTAGCTATGTCACCCTTGGTAGAGTGCCGCGGTGTCACAGCTCACAGCAACCTCAAACTCTAGGGCTTAAGCGATTCTCTTGCCTCAGCCTCCCAAGTAGCTGGGACTACAGGTGTCCGCCACAATGCTCAGCTACTTTTTTGTTGTAGCTGTCATTGTTGTTTAGCAGGCCCGGGTGCATGTGGCTGGCGCCCTAACCACTGACCTGCGGGTGCCGAGCCTAGACAATATTTTAAAGTCCTTCTCTTGTTATCCTCTGACAACATCCTTGTCAAGCATGTGTAGGAAGACAACTTCAACCCAGTACCTTGTTTTATAATGGCCTGAGGATAAATCTCGGTAAAAAATAACCTCGCACTAGGCAGAACCTTCACAGTCACAAAAGTGCAGAGAGATGGGGAAAGTTAGGGAAAAACCGAGACATCTTAGCAAATTCTTTCATCGAAATCATCCTCTTGGAAGGCTTCACCTGCCCTATTTTTCTTCCTTAACCAAATTCCTTTTGACCAAATGCATAATAAAATACATTGTCCCAGAAAGCTGACACTCCAAAGAATTTTTAGGCATGTTCCCTCGTCTTTTCACATTTTATTAGGTGGGGAACAAAAATAATAAAAGCAGCCTGGTCCTTTTGGGTCCTTCTAAAAGACACACCCAGTAAAGTTTGCTTCTACAGCCATCTTCAAATCAGCAATTCAGTTCCTTTGAGCCCTCCCTACTTTTTTTAGCACCCATCACCACTTTAAAATAGAAAGGAAAAAGGAAAACTTATTGGCAAGCTTACTTTTAATCATTTCATCATTTTTCCTTCAATGTGAACTACTGTCATGTTGAAAATGACTAGGGTCTTCCCTTGACTTTCCCAGGAAAACTGTTCTTTGTCGGGAGAAACCATCCTCCACTAACACCATCTTATTATCACTTATTTTTAAGCCCAGAAAACTGCTTCATTGAGGATAGAAACAGTTCATTCTGGGTAGTAAAAAAAGTCACGGCGTCAACAATAAATCAGAACGTTTCTGTGAAAGACTGGACATAACGTCAACACTGCTATAGTTTATCTGTTTTAGATTTTTGGTTGTATAAAAAAAAAAAAAAAAGGCAAAAGATAGGATCTCACTATAGTGCCCAGGCTGCTCTTGAACTCCTGGCCTCAAGTAGTCCTCCTGCCTTAGCCTTCCGAGTAGCTGGGACTTCAGGTGTGTGCCATCGTACCTGGCCGCTTTAGGTTTTAAGAACCAGTATGTAACCCAGCTGCAGTACCCTACCATATTGTCACACTCAGCAAATATTAGTAGCATCTTAATATTATCCACATAAGAGGATTTTTAGTGTTTTGGGGTTTTTTTTTTTTTTTTTGGAGAAAGAGTCTCACTTTGTTGTTCTCAGTAGAGTACCGTGGCATCATAGCTCACAGCAACTTCAAACTCTTAGGCTGAAGAGATTCTCTTGCCTCAGCCTCCCAAGTAGCTAGGACTACAGGTGCCTGACACAATGCCCAGCTATTTTTAGAGACGGGGTCTCACTCTAGCTCAAGCTGGTCTCAAACTTGAGAACTCAGGCAATCCACCTGCCTCGGCTTCCCACAGTGCTAAAGCCACTGCACCCAGCCCAAGGGTTTTTATTCTAAAAGGAAAGAACCAAAGCACCACGTTAGTAGCTAAGTGAAGAAAGATCACCAGGGGCATCAGCGCAAGTTCACCACCCCTCACAGCAGCACCCACCACCCAGCCTAACCAGTCCCTACTGCAGTATCTTTCAACTTATTTGATGTCACTTGAGCCTATGGTTAAACTTCCATGGCACACTTAAATTACATTGATCAAAAACCAGCTAAAAAAAGAAGAATATAGTTAACCATGCTTTGAACTTCTTCCAAAAATAATTCATGTAATAATTTTTTTTTTTAATTGTGGCACACTTCACGGCATGCCCGTTGAGAATCACAGCTCTACTGTTGACTACAGACGCCTGCAGAGCAGGCCAGAAAGACCCAGGGGCAACTGTAGCATTGATTTTACATCAACCAGAAGCATTTATGTGCATTCCCTAAACAAACTGTACTGCTGGCTAGGCGTCCAAGGCAATCTCTTGAGCTTCACTTAATTTTTTGTTTAAACAAACAAGATCTCATTATGCTGCTCAGTCTGGTTTTGAACTCCTGGACTCAAATGATCCTCCCATCTCAGCCTCCCAAGCAGCTGGGTCTATAGACATGTATCACTGCCCTGGCTGAGTTTCACTTAATTTTTTAAAGTTAATCTTAGATATGTCTTCTTATTACCTTCTTTCACTAAATTTAAGCTATTTTACTCGGCATTTCAGCCTTTCTCCAACATGTCACCAAAGCATTAACTCCCAGCCCAAAGCTTTCAAAGATAAAAGTTGCCTGTGAGGCAACAACATTCCAAACAAACAAAGCTGTGAGTGTTCACCAGACACTCCTGCGAGGAGCGCCTTACATAGTGTGACAGAGCAGGTTTTAAAAGTTGTCAGCTATGTGGGGCCTCTTCCTGGCAATCCTGTCACGCAGATGTGAGGGAAATGTGCTTCAGAGAGGCCAAGTGATTTGCCCAAGGTCACAGCTCCATACAGGAAAGTTGAGGCTAGACGCCAAGTTTTCCATCTCCTCTTGCAGAACACACTGGCCACCCACCCAGCTTCCAGGGAGCCACCACGGGGACACCTCCCCCAGTTCTCTTTAGCCTGCTCTGCCCACACTCCCTTTTCTGGCTACCTCAAGACTTTTACTCAGGCTGGACTAGATCAATGAAGGCCGGCCAATTAATGGGAATAAAACAGGTTTTAACAAGAAGCAAACTCTTTCTTAAGGCCACAACCTCTATTCGAATCCTATTAACTGTTCTCTAAAAGAAGAAAATGTAGCCCACAAACACAAAAGTTGCTTTTCCAAGATCCTAGCATCAGCCCTACCAAATCTGGCTGAACTTGTGAGAATAAATAGGATAACGGGTACGGAAATGTTCTGGAAACGTCAAGGGGCTCTGATCTACTGGGAACCTCGGAAGGAGAGAGGAACAGAAGAAATAAGAAACTTGAAAAGAAGGTCTGAAGGTCCTAGACGGGCACCATGAGATACGGCAACGCAGGGCGACAAAGATGGAGAGCCAAGGAAGGACAGTCAACCCCACAGCCCGCAGCTCTCAGGGGCCGGGCACCTGGGGTTCAAGGTCACCTGCAGGAGGCTCCCACACCCAATTCAAGTCACTTTCAATACTAAGTGACTGCAAAAGGTTTATGGCTTAAAAGCCCAAGGAAAAAATCTTTCTCCCAAAGCTCTACACACAAGGCACTTCAGAGTCGAATGGAATTCTCTTCGTAGAGATGGAGAAACCATCAAATTGACTCTAGGAGATGTAGAATCTACTCCCCGAATCCTAAGTGTTCTGTGTTGTTTATTTATTATTATTATTTTGCAGCTTTTGGCCAGGGGCTGGGTTTGAACCCACCACCTCAGGTTTGAACCTGCCACCCCCATAGGGGGCCTGCGCCCTACTCCTTTGAGTCACAGGCACCGCCCTGTGTTGCTTACTTTTAAGCCACTCTTCCAGGTTGAGATAGCCGAGATCTCAGCTGAGATTTTCTTAGCTCAGCGATTTTCCCAAGGTGCGTGGAGGTACCTTGGGAGGCCCTGAGAGGGTCTTAGGTGTGCTGCAAACATTTTTTAAACATCATTAATTAAATTATTTTAGAAAAAAGGTTCAAAGCACAGTAAGTATATTCTTTGTTTTACACTTTTTTAAAAAATCAACATAACTTAAGTATGCCATAGAAATGTAACTATAGGTTCAAATGTGCTATGAAATAAAAAAGGTTAGGAAAAAAGGTTGTTTCAGCTGAACGGCCATCTGCTCCCTGGGCGCAGGGGGAGCGGCGTAGAGAGGACAGCACACAGGGCCAGCACCTGCCACAGCCGGGCCTGCCTTATCTCAGCTGCACAGGCTCCTTGCGTCGGCCCTACCCAAACCCCCCCTAACTAATGAGATTTAAAAAAAAAAAAAAGTTCCACCAACATACAGCACAGACCAAGAGGGGGTGGGGCAGGGTGCCCATGTAGCCGCTGATAAGCACAAGACAGTTGGTGGTGTCACAAAACTTCAGGCCCTACAGTAGTATCTCAGCCCTGAGTCAGGAGGCAAAGTGCATACAGAGAATAATCCTCCTTACCTCTGGGGTCTGAAGAAGTCCTCACCAACCATGCTGCTGCCCTGTGGACAGGACACCTCCAAATGTGTAAAATACTAACAGCCGTGAGGCTGAGCAGAAGATTTTGTGAGTATCTGGAAGCACCAATGATGCATAAATGCCTGGTCCGATAAAGAGGAGAGAGACGGTGCCGTTTCCCACCAGCTGAAAAGCCCAGACACGACCAATGTCGGGGCAGTCACACACACCCCAGGGTGCTCATCCCAGGTGTGGGTTTGACCCCCGAGGGGCTGCTGGGAGGCAAGGGGTCTAGAGTGGGAAGAGCCTTCAGCCTGGATTTGGCTGCAGGCTCTGCTACTTCCTAACTACCTGCCCCGTGTAGAGTGGGCCTAGGGACCCCAGTGGTTGCTATCAAGATGGAAGGTAATGAACATACAGGGGCTCACACTACCTTATATCAAACCACATTGTAAGTGGGTGATTACAAAAGTTTTGAGATATGCTGATTAAAGGTGACATAATTACTTCAAAAAAAAAGTTTTGAGATACACAAAAATCAAGCACGTAAATTCGCAGGGACAGAAACAAAGGAAGCCTTCCTAGTAACACTGATAACCAGAGCAAGGCGAAGCTTGCACAGTTAATCAGAAAGGTTGCTACCAGCTGGGCGCGGGGGGCTCGCACCTGTAACCTAGCAGTCTGGGAGGTCGAGGTGCGTGGACTGCCTGAGCTTAGGAGTTTGGGACCAGCCTGAGCAAGAGTGAGATCCCCGTCTCTACTAAAAATGAAAAACTGAGGCAAGAGGATCTCTTGAGCCCAAGAGTTTGAGAGTTTGAGGTTGCTGTGAGCTATGATGCAAAGCAAGACTCCGTCTCAAAGAAAGAAAGAAAGAAAGAAAGGTTACTATCAAGTGTGTTTCTTGGAAGTGAAATAATGGACCATCGCACAGTCTGTCTCAACTGTCATAGTGACCTGCATGTGTGTACAATGACATCACGTCAGATCGCATCACATCATATGACGATGATGCGTTACCAGGAGATAGTCCTACCCAAGGCACCCTCCATCCCACAGTCGTCAACCTGCCCAGTGCCCCATGGAAAGATTTCTAAAACATTCCCCTTTCCCAGGTCTTCCAAAATCCCAGAGATTTGGCTTTCTTTATTTTATTTATTTATTTATTTATTTATTTATTTATTTAGAGACAGTCTCACTTTGTCACCCTGGGTAGAATGCCCTGGCATCAGAGTTCACAGCAACCTCAAACTCTTGGGCTCATGCGATTCTCTTGCCTCAGCCTCCCAAGTAGCTGGGACTACAGGCACCCACTATAACATCCAGCTATTTTTTTTTTTTTTTTTTTTTTTTAAGAGACAGGGTATCTCTTGCTCAGTCTGGTCTCCAACTCGTGAGATCAAGTAATTTACCTGCTTCGGCCTTCCAAAGTGTTGGGATTACAGGTGTGAACTACCACACCTGGCCAAGATTTGCCTTAATCTCAATACAGAAGTGTAGAGGAAGACAATTATCTCAGGAAGGGAAAAAAGAATCCTCAAGCTCACCTTTAAAATTAGGACTACATGGAAAATCCCTAACAGGCAGTGACATGCTATTTTGAGCCCACAAGCAGCTGCCCCTCCCGGGTTCCTCCTCTTTCACTTTTGGGGGATAATTCCCCTTCCCTCCTCTTTCCCCTTCCTAATCTTTAGGAATTAGCTGAGGGAAGACAAGGCATTTTCTGTGGAATCAGTCCTGGGTCTGGAGGATCCCGACCCCTCCTCCCATCTGGCGCCGTGCACTAGAGAGAAACTGGGGCAGAGACACAGCGAAGGAGAAGAGAGAGGAGATCCCTAACTTGGACTCCTAAGCGATGGCAAATCTTCATAGGAGACAGGAATTAGTAATGTGCAATTCTTCACATGCAAGAATGGCATCACTAACTCACAACCATTAGGCCTTCAAATTGTTCCTCGGGAAGTATGCCTTCAACACTTGTCCTTAGTGACGAGTGTCATGGTGGTGGCTGAGCTCATGCGTGGAAGCCCTGAAATGGTCACATACGGCCCAACCATCACAGTCAGCCCCTCTGGCTTCTCTAGCACATGCCGATCACCCTTGCAACCCAAACAATCACATCTGCCAGTGTTTCATGAAATAAGCAAACAAACTGCCTGGCATACAGACGGGGTAGGGAATGATAAAGCCCATTGCATCAAAGCAAAATGACACCACACAGAGGACTGGGGCACACACGTGCATGCAACACCAACCATGCTCAGCACTTCTGTGTGGGACCTGCCTCCCACGAAAGAATGTAAATGTCGTTAATAGTTGAAGGCGCACACTGAAACTAACAAACGGATGCATTCTCCATGTCCGCAGGGACAGAGGACAGCCCGGGAGGCCAGGCTTAGTCGCTTAGTGTCACACGACCACAGACAAGTGAGGGAGTGGCTACTGTCAGACCTGCCCATGGTAAATGGGGACAATGCTATTCAACTTGAAGGGTTGTTGCAATTAAATAAGGTAATATATGGAATGAAAAGCTCTAGCATGGTACCTGCCACGCAGACAGTACTTTATAATATCTTCAATTCCAGTGCATCATACAAGCACAGCTCTGCTCCTGGGTTCATATAACAATATCCAAATTCAGGAGGGGGGAAGGAGGGAGGGGGGAAAGAAGGAGGGAGGGGGGAAGGAAGGAGGGAGGGGGACGGATGTGCTATCACCTATGAGCACAATGTAAGGGTATGTGGCACACCTCCTGGGTGAGGGGCACAATGACAACAGGGACCTCACCAAACAACGCAAACATTGTAACCTTATATTTGTACCCTCATAGTAATCTGAAAATTTTTTTTAATTAAAAAAAAAATCCAAATTCACCCTAGAACCTGAAGCTCTTCGTACATGCAAAGTGAGCACTGTCTGCCTAATCCCTCTGGCGATGCTCCCACCATGAGCCTGCCCAGCCCCCGGAGGCTGTCGGGGTCCACTGACGCGGGTGCCAGTCTCCCTCCTATTGGTATGAGGACCTGCAGCAACCCCCCCACTTCCAGCTGATTTCTCCTCAGTCTCAGAGCACCTTCTCTCTCCCCCTCTGGCTTTTTCACTTCTGTCCTGAAACAGGCAGTTTTCTTTCCTCTCTACCTGCTGGCTGCTACCTAACTCTTTTCTTACCAAAGCCTTTGAAACATGGTATCATTTGCTGGGTAACTGGGTTTCCTCACAACCCCTCTCCCTTAACTCAAACAAATTGTTGTCTGCACCCCACTGGCCTCAACCGTCTCCACATTAGCGCTGCTTCTTGCTGGCTGACCCCTTGGCCATTCTACAGCTGCAGTGTCCAGGACTTTGCTGGTCTCTGAGATGGGGGTTTCTTCTGCCACCACCTTGGCTTTGCTCTCTCTCCTGGCCTGGCTCTTCCTGCTCCTTCCCTCCTCAGCTCTGAGAACTCAGCTCTGCTCAAGGATGTCCTGGCCTCCCCAGTGGCCCAGACCCAGCTGCAGAAATGTGCTTCTAACTCCAGCACCCTGGCCCACCTCCAAGCCTCTACTTCTGACACTGTCCAGAAATCCCTCTCAGCCACTCCAGGGCGAGTTACCAAAGAACCTTCTCTACTACAGGTCCTAGGAGCACATCATAAAAAGGCTCATCTGGGATTGGTGCCTGTGGCTCACTGGGCTAAGGCGCCAGTCATGTACACCTCAGCTGGCGGGTTCGAATCCAGCCCGGGCCCGCCAAACAACAATGATGGCTGCAACCAAAAAAAAGGCCGGGCGTTGTGGTGGGTGTCTGTGGTCCCAGCTACTTAGGAGGCAGAGGCAGGAGACTCGCTTGAGCCCAGGAATTGGAGGTTGCTGTGAGCTGTGATGCCACAGCACTCTCTCCAGGGTGACAGATTGGGGCTCTGTCTCAAGAAAAAAAGGCTAATCTGATAATACCTGCGGATTGAGAGGTGACTTGGCCTCCTGCCTTCATCAGAGTCATCACAGGAGGAAGTATTACGGTTCCAGCAAACCATAAAATGTAGCTTTTGTATAAAATGAATCAAATATCCCTAAATCAATTCTATTTTTTTTTTTTTCAGACAGAGCCTATGTTACCCTCGGTAGTGTTGTGGCATCATAGCTCACAGCAACCTCAAACTCTTGGGCTTAAGGGACTCTCTTGCCTAAGCGTCCCAAGTAGCTGGGACTACAGGCGCCCGCCACAACGCCCGGCTAGTTTTTACCGTGGTTGTCACTGTTGTTTAGCTGGCCCAGGTCGGGTTTGAACCTGCCAGCCTTGGTGTATGTGGCTGGCGCCATAACCACTGTGCTACCAGCGCTAAGCCTCAATTCTACTTTTAAATGAATTTATTTGAACTGTGCTGAATATTTATAGTTCATGTCTCTACTACCATGTAAAACTTTTATCTGGTTCTGGTGCCACTGACTGCTGGCCATAGACTAAGAGATCTCACCCACCAGAGCAGTGATTTTCAACCCGTGTGCTGTGGCACAGAGGATCTTAGGGGTGTCACAAAACACAAAAAATTTTAAGGATCATTAATTATTGTCAAAAGAAGTTCAGAGCACAGTAAGTGTATTCTTTTTTCCCCATTCTTTTTTTGATCAACAAAATTTAAGTGTGCCATGGAAGTTTAACTAAAGGTTCAAGTGTGCTGTGAGATTAAAAAGGTTGAAAACCAGTGCTCTAGAGAATAAGGTAGGATAGTACCACGTCTCTCTGACAATTTATCTAACACAAAGTGACATCTATGCATTCACTGTCAGCTTTTTCTTCTGTGTATTAGAGTGGGGATCTAAGTTTTTGTTTTGCTTTGCTCTTGCCCAGCAGGAATGGCCCATTCTGTTTGCAGCTGCCCAGCAGCCCAGATGGGATGGATGCAGGAGCCACCTCCACCAACCGCGCTCTGGAATAAGGTTTACTAGAGAACAAGTTTCAGTCTGTCCCTTGGTTTTGCCAAAGACAAATCTGACTGCAGACTATTCTTTGCTGTAATGACAACTGTGCTCTAAGACAAACAACTTATTCTTAGTGGAAAACAATTCACTTCAATCATCACATGTGTTCCCAATAGCCATCTATTCACATCAGCCCATCTTCTGGAATCTAACTTACACAAAAAACCAAAGACTTGCCTGATGACAATGGAATGAGTGTGATGTAGTTAATGGCATTTGAATTTCATTGCATCCGCTTCCTCTTTTTTTCTTTTTAGATGCTGAGGTCCTTATAGTAAAATAATGATTAATTCTTCCTCTTGTCTTTAAGGAACATTCTCCCCTGAAAACCCCTTAGTGAATCCCCAAATCGAATTTAGACACACACACGTGCACTCACTCACACATACTTTTAAACAAATTGTTCCTGAGACTTTCAGAGATTCTTTAACACCGAAAGATGTCAGTTTTATGGAAACATGTGGACAAAACTCACATGTTTTAGAAAACTACCCAAACCTCTCAGCCAATCCTACGTTTAGAATTTTTTAGCAGTATACATTTGGAATTTCTGTGTGCCCCAGAACACACAATATGGATCTAATTAGGTTCAGCTGTCTTACGTTAGTAACAAAATTGAAAGAAAAAAAAAAAAGAGAGAGAGAAGCGGGGGTGGGGGCTTTGTTCATCCTCTCCCATCCCAGACTCCCAACTGCGCACCCTCCAAGCTCATTCGCTTCTTAAATACCCCAGCGTGGCTGGAATCCCGCTCAGCCCTCAAACTTTTCAGCTGCTGGGTTTCCACGGGCCGGGGCCCTGCGCGGCACCCCGCCCCACCCCCACCCGCACCCGCTCTCAGTTCAGGACTCACACCAGCGCGGCCGGACAGGGCATCTGGTTCCAGGCGCAGTTGTACTGAGCCTGAATAAAACTCTCACTTCCCTCCAGCACAGAGCAGCTCACATTCTTGTTCACGATGTAGGCGCACCAGTTCCTGGGGAGAGAGAGAGGGAGAAGGGAGAGTGTAAACCCTAGCGACCAGGCCGGGGCGGAGGCGACCCGCGGGTGCAGCAGTTGGGGACCTAACCAGGGTCCGGGCGCCCGTCGCCCCTGCGGAGGCAGGAGCGTGGCAAAGCGTATCCCGGAGAGTGAGCCTCTGGAGAACGTGCACCTTTACCCGACAAAAGAAGGGAAGGGGGGAAACGGGGGATTCCTGGAAGTAGTTTCCAGATCGCCCTGCTCTGCGGGGGTCTCCCTGCGCCCGCGGCCCCGGAGGGGGAGTCGCCCCGGGGAATCCATGGAGGACCCTCGGCTGCCGCTCGGCGCTTTTGGCAGGGCAGCTCCGGATCGCCGAGGGCTGGGGGCGAGCAGAGGGCTGCGCACTTACTTGTTCCTGGCGCTGGGACGCGCGGGGTACCCGGGCTGCGGACCGGCGTGGCACAGCCCCGCGCCGCCCAAGGCCAGCAGCGCCAGCGCCCAGCGCCAGGGCGCGCGGGGCCGGGGCCGCGTCGGCTGCCACATTCTGCGCGCGTCCCGAGGGTCCGGGTCCCGAGGCTGCGGGTCCCGGCGAGGCTGCGGCTGCCACATTCTGCGCGCGTCCCGAGGGCTGCGGTCCCGGCGAGGCTGCAGGCGGCCGGGGCGCCGCCCGGGAAGGCAGCAGGCTCGGACGCTGCGCGGCCGCTCCCACTTCTCCTTTTGCAGCCCGGTGCGCCCTGGCTCTTCTCCGCGGTCTCTCGATGACGCGCGGGTCCCCCCGGGTGCCGCCCTTTTTATTTCACTTCCCTCCGAAACCGCCCTGTCTGCGGTCCCCGAGCCTCTCGGCAGGGGGTTTGGGGCGGAAAGCGCTGAAGGGTCTGGGATGAGGGTCTATGTTACAGAATTTCCAATTACTCATCCCTTTGGTCTCGTCCCCAAAACGGAGCGACTCCGCCTCCCACCTTCCGACCGGCGCGCCCCCGGCCCCTCGGGAAGAGGCGGCAGGCGGCTGGTCCGGCGGTCCCCACGCCGCGCCCAGGGTCAACGAGGGACCCCTTACCGGTCCCGGGGCCGGGGTGGAGGCGCCCGGGGGCTCGACTCCTCCTCTGCTCTGGCGAGGCGCGGCCACGGCCCCTCGGCCTTCCCGGACTTAGCTGAGTCCAGGGAAAATGAGCGCTGGTCCTCTTCTCCGGTGCCACAGTCCCCAGTCGACGTGTGGGGCAGCAGCGGGACGGGGCGAGCCCGGGCCCCAACACTTGCCAACTGCTTCTGCAGCCCAGCGCAGACTCTGTTCTGTGCGACGCTGATTTTAGAAAGGTGATCTAACAGCCTCTGATGTCCCACCCTGAGCGTTTTCTTTCTACATAAATGTATGTAGAATATATATATTTTGAGACAGAGTCGCCCTTGATAGAGTGCTGTGATGTCACAGCAACCTCAAACTCTTGGGCTTAAGTGATTCTCTTGCCTCAGCCTCCCCAGTAGCTGGGACTCCAGGCACCCGCCACAACGCCGGCAATTTTTTGGTTGTAGTTGTCATTGTTGTTTGGCGGCCCGAGCTGGATTCGAACCCGCCAGCTCAGGTGTATGTGGCTGGCTCCGTAGCTGCTGAGTTACAGGCCCCGAGCCAACACCCGGCTATTTTTTTTTTAGAAACAGGATCTCTCTCTTGCTCAGGCTGGTTTCAAACTCCTGAGCTCAGGCAATCCACCTGCCTCCGCCTCCCACGGTCCTAGGATACCATTTTCTTTTCTTTTCGTTCTTTTTTTTTGGTAGAGACAGAGTCTCACTTTATCGTCTTCTGTAGAGTGCAGAGTTGTCACACAGCTCACAGCAACCTCTGACTCCTGGACTTAGGCGATTCTCCTGCCTTAGCCTCGAAAGCAGCTGGGAGTACAGGCACCGGCCACAACACCAGCTATTTTTTTGTTGCAGTTTGGCCAGGGCCAGGTTTGAACCTGCCACCCTCGGTATATGGGGCTGGTGCCCTACTTACTGAGCCACAGGCGCCGTTTTTTTTGAGACAGATTCTCAAGCTGTTGCCCTGGGTACAGTGCCATGGCGTCACAGCTCACAGCACCCTCAAACTCTTGGGCTTAAATGAGTCTCTTGCCTCAGCCTCCATAGTAAGTGGGACTACAGACACCCACCACGACGCCCAGCTATTTTTTTTGGTTGTTTGTTTAGCAGGCTTTGGCTGGGTTTAAAACCCACCAGCCCTGGTGCACGTGGCCGGCCCCTAACAGCTGAGCTACAAACCAGCCCTGGTGCACGTGGCCGGCCCCTAACAGCTGAGCTACAAGCCCCGAGCCTCTTTTTCCCAGTATTAAAAGCATTTACTCCACAACACGTTTCCCCTGTGCTTCTTAGCAGTTCAGACGCTGCTACTCACCTGTCTTTCCTTCCACTTTCTTGCGTGTTTTCTGCCTATTCTTGAGTTACACTAATCTCTACCAATTTGGGGGGGGAGGGATGAAGTAGCTCCAAGGAAGAATGTTAAACCACACTGCCGTATTGTATTCTTGGGGCCGTTTGAGAGACCCATGTATCTGAGGTGCCCTGCTAATAGCGCGCGCGCGCGCGCGCACACACACACACACACACACACACACACACACACACACAGGTAAACTGCAGCATCTGTGAGCTAACAGGCCAACGCCCTGCTCTATTCAATTAAACCATCGGCTCCTTTTGTTTCTAATAAGCTTTGATGGTGGTGTTGGGCCTTTTGATTTGCAAATGGAGGGAAGAAAATTCCCTAAGTAGAAACTTCATAAGAGCCAAGCTGAACATTATACCATGTAAGGACATAATCTGTCCGTGAACTCTCTAAATGGAAGATCATGCAAAAATAATGGACTGAAGTCATCCCAGCCTTCAAAAGAGCCACCCTGGTGGGGGGAAATAGAAGAGAGGGATAAAAAGCTGTCTTTCAGTAACCCGATCTGTATATTTCTTTCTGGCTTCCCCATCCTCCTTATTCTAACACCATTTTGTCCATGAAGAGGCATAGGAAGAAACAGATCACAGAAACGAAAGACAGTGAGAGAAGGGGGGGAAAGTGGCAGAAACACACAGCTTCTGCATGTGGACAATTAGCAGCTGGCAATAGTAACTTCTATTGGATACAGGTAATTCTCAAACTTGAAAGTGAATTGAACTGATGTAGTCAAACATTTTTTTTTTTCCTTTTGAATCAAAGTTAAACCAGAAACTTGTCCGAAAGTTTTGATGACCAACTTTTCACTGAGAGGACCACAATACCATATTGAATCAGCTGTGATGGCACTCATGGCTAAATAAATTTTATGCCGAGCATCTGTTACAAGCTAAGCATTGTGCAAAAATAAACTGAGCCCCATCTGACCTGGGCCCTGTGTCTGCAGAGCTTCCGGGCATTCCTGTGCAGTGAGGGGTGTTAAAAGTTCCCAATGGACAATTAGGTGAACCCATGTTTATTGCATGTCTTTTTAGGCCAGTGATTTTCAACTCGTATGCTGGGGCACACAGGTGTGTCATGAGGGTGCTGCAAAAATTTTAAAGATCATTAATTAAATTATTTTCAAAAGAAGTTCAGGCTGGGGGCTGTGGCCACACCTATAATCCTAGCACTCTGGACGGCTGAGGCAGGAGGATTGGTTGAGTTCAGGAGTTGAGACCAGCCTGAGCAAGAGACAGACCTCATTTCTACTAAAAACAAAAAAACTAGCTGGTCATTATGGCAGGCACGCAGCTACTCCGGAGGCTGAGGCAGGAGGATCCCTTGAGCCTAGGAGTTTGAGGTTGCTGTGAGCTAGCTATGATGCCACGGCACTCTAGTGAGGGTAACAGAATGAGATTCTGTCTCAAAAAAATAAATAAATAGAGATTAAAAGAAGTAAACTGCACCTATTCTTACCATTGCTGGCTTTACCTCTCCTAGGTCCTGGTGAAAAAATGTCAGATTCAAATCATGGTAGCAGCCAGAAGAATTTCTCTGAGGAGGAAGTAAATGATGAAGAAACTGTGATTTTGACATTGGTTCCAGTTAAAGATGATTCAAATAATGAACAAATGGAACCAACTGTTTCTTCAACTTCTGATGTCAAACTGAACAATCCCCAGAAAC
>CAUYON010042334.1:0-11329 GCA_963573935.1 Arctocebus calabarensis
ACCAGAAAACAGTCTTTGTGTTTGCCTCAGGGTTGCCCAAATCTATTGCTTTTTCTGTGAAGGCAAACGCCAGTTTAACCAATTAGTGGCTTACTCAAATGAGAATTACATGAGACATACATGTGGGGATTTCTAACCCCACACCAGGAAAGACACAACCTGCACATTGCTAAGAGGGTCAATTACTTGTCTGGGTATTGGGGTTTAGTGCATTGTCTGTTGGCCTAGCACCTGGGTTGGGAAAGACAAACTCAGGGTTTCTGTCTTATGAGTTCAGTCTGAATTTTCTAGAATGGCCTGAAGCAATACTTGGATGAGTTCAAGAGTGATCTGGGATGGGCTGAAAGGATTGCTTTGACCCTTGGTTCAGTGGTAGATCAGTGGATTTGAAGTGCCAACACCTTAGAACAAGGACTAGAGAACTGTTAATCCAGAAGACAGCTTCCAGTGGGAGATGAGCTTGTATGTTTGTTTTCAAATGCTGCAGAAGGTGAGGGTCCTTGTACTAGAAAGCAGGACCGTGAGGAGAGTAGTGAGCCTGCACTTCTCAGAAACACCAGGGAGTTGCATAAGCCTGTGAGTGGGGAAGACTGTGTCTTTTGATTAAGAAGAGCTAAGAGATTCTTTCTGGTTGACAGAAGACTTCGTTGGTCCAGCAGTCATGCTTCCCTCTGTGGGATGGTTACAAATGTTACCTGTTATTTTTGAGTGTGTGCATTCGTTTATTAGAACAAAAATTTGTGTGTGGAAGGCTCTTGTGTGAACCTTTCATCTGATTATTTAAAAATCCATAATTGACATTATTTTTTGTGTAAATGGGTACCTTTAGAGGGGTCACTCTCTTCAACTACCCATTTATTTTTAGCTGCAAATCTCCCTTTCAAAAAAGGCATACAGCTCAATTGCTTCTAGATCAAGTAAATTAGGTTTTAATCCAGTTTTTGTTTGTTCATTTGTCCTTACCAATGCAGGTCAGATCCAAGCTCAGAACAGAGTCCTTCTGAGCTTCAAGAACTTATGTGAGACAGTGAGAAGGAATGTTAAGACTTCTGTCCCTTACCTCATTTCACATTTTGTCCTACAATCTCAGCTACCCTCAAAAGCAGGCCTCAGTTCTTGCATTATTACCCTACCTCCATCAGCTCAAAATCCCTACCAAGCAGTGCCAAGGTCCCAACCTGGAGCCAAGGTCCTTTAAAAACTGTGGAGCTAAGACAGCGAACTGGAACCAGTTTTCAACAGACCATTCTGATAATGGTCAGAATAAAGTGAATAAAGCTGAAGATTGGGAGCTGACTGATAGAGAAGATTGATAAATGCACATCATCTCTGCCGAGGCAAGCTGCGACTCCAGGGAAGAAAATTTCAGGTATAAAACCCTCCCCCAAGATAGTAGCTCTCTGTGTGATCTCTACAAGAGAGAAGTGAACAGAAGACCTCTTTTTTCACCCCCGGGAGAGCACCGCTGAATGCTGGGACTCCTTTTCCAGATAGATCCTGCTGTGAGCCTGGTCATTGTCTTGCCCAGCATAAAAGTTGAACAAATATTTTCCCTGCTATTTTGAACTCCCAGTCCACCCTTCCCCTCTGGTCTAGTAGTCTGAAAGAGTACTCCCTACAGAGACTGGAGTTTCTGGCAGTTCCTTGCTAGGGCTTGGCCTTGCATGGGCCACAGCAGTGCAGCTGCACTGAAACCGTCACTTGAGTAGAAGTGGAGAGAAAAGCAGGAGAGAGGATGACTGGCCTAGCACTGGGAAAGTGTGTATCAGCAGGGGGCAGAGGCATGGGGACCCATGCTGCAGCACCTGCCACACAGCAGCAGCAATAGTGATGTGCTCCCACCAGGGTCAATTTTTTTTTTTTTGAGACAGAGTCTCAAGCTCTCGCCCTGGGTAGAGTGCCATGCTGTCACAGTTCACAGCAACGTCAAGCTCTTGGGCTTAAACAATTCCCTTGCCTCAGACTCCCAAGTAGCTGGAACTACAGGCACCTACCACAGTGCCCAGCTATTTTTTGGTGGTAGTTGTCATTGTTGTTTGGCAGGTCCAGGCTGGATTCCAACCCTCCAGCTCCAGTGTACAGGGCTGGCACTCTAGCCACTAAGCTAGAGGTGCCAAGCCCAGGGTCAAATTTTGGAAAGACACCTCCTCAATTCTGTGGTTGCCAGAGGGAACCATACTTTGCCCTGCAGGGGTACCAGAGGAGGAGTGCTGCTGAGGCAAAGGTGTGATCTCTGAGGGAGAAAAATCCTCGCTGTGTCATTAACCCCAGCTTTTAACAGACTCAGGTGGAACCCTTCTGAGTTTCCAATGAGCAGCAAAGGTAGTCAGGCTTCAGCTCTCCCTGCCTGCTGGTGACAGAGGGCAGTGGCTTGGCCAAGGAAGCAATGACTCCCCTTTGACTCTGGCAGGCACAAATCCCTGGCACATTTGCTCATTGAAGGGAACTGAGCTACAGCCCTGTGGGGTTAAAGTGACTGGGTGTGGCCTAGGTTAAAGGTGGGAAATGAGGCACAATGCCCCTGGACTAACTCTTTTGCTGGCTGGGCCTTTCTGACTCCACAGAGCACTGGAGTGAGTCACATTTGAGCTGCCAGTAAATCACTAGTGTCTGGTTGCTGAAGATCTTTCAAATTCTTCCACCAGAACAGTGATTGTGCTGCCCAGGACAATTGGTTTGGAAATCTTGACCTGGGCTGGCCACCCAGAAACACTCCAAGGTTGAGCCCTGGTTGTGTTGTAAGGAGAGGAACTGATTCTCCTCTTCCAGTTGTCATTGGTAGGGTGTGGGATGTCTTCATTACTTGTATCTCTTCCCAGCTGAGATTTCAGCCCAAAGCCACTGATTCACTATGATTGGATAAAGGCTAGTTAAATACAAGAAAAGCCACCTAGCCCCATCACACCAATCAGGTCCCCAGGGTCTCAGTTTTTGCAAGACTAAAAGGAACCTTTGTAAAGCTATACGCAAAAAGCCACAGTCACCAATCCCAGCTCCTTGGTAAAGGACTGGTTAGTTACAACTCCTAGAGCCATCAATCCAATTTCACCTTACCAGTTTTTCTAGCCAAACTGTGAAAAATAATCATGGGGTGGAACAAGTGGAAAAACTCTGGAAAAATGAATATTCAGAGTAGATCAACTTCCACAAGGAATGACAACGGAGATACAACAGAAGATGCCATTCATAAACAAATGGCTAAAATGTCAGAAATAGAATCCAGAATATGCATGGCAAATAAGATTAATAGAATGGAAGTAAACTTGGAATTAGAAATTCAAGGAGTCATTCAAAAGTTGGCTCAAGAAATCAATGAATTGAAAGACAAAATCTCTAAGAATTTAGACACACTGTATATGAAGCCAGCACATTGTACCCCTTGATTGCACTAATGTACACAGCTATGATTTAATAAAAATAAAAAATAAAAATAAATAAAAAAAGAATTTAGACATACTGGGGAAAGAAATTGAAGACCTCAATGATGAGATATAAAGTAGAATCCCTCAGTAACAGAATGGAGCAAGCAGAAGAAAGGATCTCTGATGTTGAAGACAAAGCTTTTGAATGCTCTCAAGCACTCAAAGACACAGAGAAGTAAAGAGCAAAACTGGATCACTCCTTAAAAGAGTTGTGGGACCACTCCAAAAGATCAAACATTCAACTTAGAGAATTCCTGAAGGAGAATAGGATGTATCCTAAAGACACAGATGCTCTCCTCCAAGAGATAATTGAGGAGAATTTCCCAAGCATGACAAGAGACCGAGAAATTCAGATAGCAGACAGTTTCACAACCCCAGCACAACTCAATCCAAATAAACCATCTCCTGAATACATTGTACTTAACTTTGCCAAAGTTAATATGAAGGAGAAAATTTTCCAAGCAGTCAGATGTAAGAAAATTATAACCTACAAGGGGAAGAATATTAGAATTACTGCAGATCACTCAGCTGAAACTTTTCAAGCCAAAAGAGGATGGTCATGAACCTTCAAACTCCTAAAAGAAAACAGCTTTCTGCCCAGGACCCTGTACCCAGCTAAACTGAGTTTCATTTATGATGTAGAAATCTTTACTTTACTGACTTATACATGTTGAAGAAATTTGCCATAACTAAACCAGTTCTCCAGGATATTCTCAGACCCATCCTCCATAATGATCAGCTTAATGGTCTAACTCCAAACTAAACTCACCCAGAAAGCCTTGAACAAAACCTAACACCCATAAGGGTGAAAGGATTAAAAATATCCATTGGACACTTGAAAAACATGACATCCAAAACACTATCACCCTTATCAATACTCTCAATTGATATGAATTGCTTAAATTGTCCTTTAATAAGGCACAGGTTGGATGACTGTATACAAAAACTCAGGCCATATGTCTGTTGCATACAAGAATCTCATCCTTCATCCTAGGCTATAGTTGTGTTTCATTTTTCATATGCAAGTGTGGGGGTATTATAAATTGGTTTCACAGTAGTATTGAGTACATTGGATACTTTTTGTTCCATTCCTGAAGTACTTTACTGAGAAGAATATTTTCCAGCTCTATCCATGTAAACACAAAAGAGGTTAAAGTCTCCATCTTTTTTTAATGCTGCATAGTATTTCATGGTATACATATACCACAATTTATTAATCCATTCATGGGTTGATGGTCACTTAGGCTAGCAGGGAAGGGAAGGGAGAGGGGAATGGAAGGGGATGGGTTGATAGAAGGAGGGTTATTAGGGGGAACATATTGCAAGTACAAGTTGGATCTATAAGGCCTTAATGTTGTAATTGGGTAAAAGAGGTGAAAACTATGTTGATTAGTATCATGTAAGCACTCTAATTTGTACAAATAATCAACACAATGAATCCCAAAATGGCATAATGTATGTATGATCTATGTACAAATAACTTAATAAAAAATAAATTTAAAAAAAAGAAAGAATCTCATCCAGGGCGGTGCCTGTGGCTCAGTGGGCAGAGTGCTGGCCCCATATACTGAGGGTGGCAGGTTCAAACCCGGCCCTGGCCAAACTGCAACAACAAAATAAATTGCTGACTATTGTGGCAGGTGCCTGTAGTCCTGGCTACTTGGGAGGCTGAGGCAAGGGAATCCCCTAAGCCCAGGAGTTGGAGGTTGCTGTGAGCTGTGTGATGCCATGGCACTCTACCACAGGCAATAAAGTAAAATTCTGTCTCTACAGAAAAAGAAAAAGTATCTCATCCCACCTTAAAGGACAAAAATAGACTGAGGGTGAAAGGAATGACATCTGTAATTCAAACAAATAGAAATCAGAAAAAAGCAGGGGTTGCAATTTTATTTTCAGATATAATAGGTTTCAAACCAACAAAGGAAAGGAAAGATAAGATGGTCACTTCATATTTGTCAAGGGAAACATCAAACATGAAGAGATTTCAATTATTAACATTTATGCACCCAACCAGAATGCTCCTCAATTTATAAGGGACAGTCTAATGAAATGAACAATTTGATATCTTCCTGCACCATAATAGTTGGAGATTTTAACACCACTTTGACAGTTTTGGATAGATCCTCCAAGAAAAAAAGAAATATTGGACTTAAACTTGACCCTACAACAAATGGACTTAATAGACATCTAGAGAACATTTCATCCTAATAAAACTGAATGCACATTCTTCTCATGAGCCCATGGATCATCTTTAAAAATTGATGACATCTTAGGTCACAAGTCTAATCTCAGCAAATGTAAAATAATAGAAATTTATACCTTGTATTTTCTTGGACCATCACAGAATAAAAGTTGAACTCAATAACAACTGGAATCTTCATACTCAAACAAAGTCATGTGACCTAAATAACCTTATGCTGAATGGTAGTTGGGTCAAAGATGAGATTAAGAAAGAAATTACCAAATTTGGGGAACAAAACTACAATGAAGACATGAATTATCAAAACCTGTGGGGAGGGGCAAGATGGCTGACTGGAAGCAGCTTCCAAAGAAGGCTTCTGTCCAAAAGGAAAGATAACATCCAGAAATTGCCCAATTAAGCTAAAGACTGGGAGCCCAGCCAAGAGAGAGAAGTGATAACTGCAGGTCACCTCTGCTGAGGAAAGCTGTGACTCCAAGAAAGCAAGCTTCAGGTACAAAATTTATCTGAAAGGAAAAGTGTCCATCCCCTCCCCCAAGAAAGCTGTGGTTTTTCTGTTTCCTTTCTTTTTTCTCTTCATTTGCTCCTGCGGGTTTTCTACAGACAAGTGGTGAACTGTGGACCTCTTGTCTCTCCCCATGGTAGAGTGCTGTGGGAAGTGGGGACTGCTTCCTCAGAGGAACCTTGCTGTGACTCTGAACACTCTCTTTCTAGGCAGAAAAATTGAACTAAAGTTTTCCCTGACATTCTGAACTTACAGTACACTCTGCCCCCCTTACCTGATGAACCAGAAGGCTGACCCATACAGAGACTGAGGAAAAAGGTTTATGAGCAGCACCACCCCTCCATGTCTGCTGTAACAGCCCCCCCAAGAGACTCTGGGGCCATGCCAAGCCTACCCCTTCCACTCCCACTCCCTCCCCACCCTGGCCAGGGACTCTGCTGGCAACCAGCGGACATGCACATCACGCCAGCTGGGCCTCTGCATACCCACACCAGCCAGGGACTCTGCCAGTGACCACACACCTCCACACCCCATGATGGCCAAGAACTCCTCCAGAAACTGCACGGACCCACACCCCATGCCCACCAGACCTCCGCCTGCCCAGGCCAAGAACTCTGGGAGCAGAGCAACTTGCGTCCTTCCTCCTGTACCCTTCCTGCCTCCACACCAGCCCCCGTCCATCTGGCCAGGAACTCCAGAAGCTGCGCAACCCAGGCCCTCCCTCCAGAGACCTCCCTGCCTCTGCGCAGAAACCTCCTCCTGGCCAGAGACTGCTGGAGCTGGAGCTCTCTTTGCCAAAGACACGGGGTGCCAAGCACTCCCAGAACTGTGTGCATCAACACCCACCCTGCTGTTGGATCTGGGGTGCCACACTCCAGAGATGCTCCCGCAACCAGAACTCCCTGTCTGGGGCAGTTCCAGAGGAGCTACAGGGGCACTCCCTACAAAGATCCAGCAACAATAGAGTGATCCCGCCAGGCTCTAAACTTGGACAGACACCTCCCCAACTCTCAGGATGGCCAGAGGCAATGGTGAAAAACAAACATCAGGCAGAATCAAAAGAAAAACTCTGGCAACATGAATAATCACAGTAGATCAACTCCCTCAAGGAACAACAAGGCAGACACAGCACACAATCCTATGCATAAACAAATGGCTGAGATGTTAGAAATCTAATTCAGAAACTGGATAGCAAAGAAGATCAATGGAATGGAGTAAAAGATGGAATTAGAATTTCAAGCAGTAATTCAAAAGATGTCTCAAGAATTTAATGAATTCAAAGACAAAATGTCCAAAGATTTTGACACATTGAGACAAGTAGTTGCAGCTCTCAAAGATCTGAGAAATACAGTGGAATCCCTCAGTAACAGAATTGAGAAAACAGAAGAAAGGATTTCTGACATTAAAGACAAAGTGTTCGAACACTCCCAATCTTTCAAAGAGGAAGAGAGATGGAGGGCAAAAACAGATCCCTCTCTCAGAGAGTTCTGGGATGATTCAAAGAAAACCAATGTTCACCTAATTGGGATCCTCGAAAGTGATGAAGTGGCTTCACAAGACACAGAGTCTCTTCTTCATAAGATTATAAAAGAGGGGAAGGAGCCAAGATGGCAGTCTGTAGACAGCTTTCCGCAGAGGCTTCCATCCAGAAGGAGAGTTAAAGGACAGAAACTTAGCAAGAAAGCTGATGGTTTAGATCTGAGCCAAAAGAGAAGGTCAACAAATGCACATCAACCCTGCTAGAGTGACCTGTGACCCCAAGGACACAAACAAAAGGTTACAGAGCACATCACCAAGCAGATGGGAGTCCCCTCCCCCATGAGAGCAGCTTGCAGCATACCCCATACCTCCATACAAATAAGCGAGCAGGGTTCAGATGTCCTCTCACTCTACCCCACGGGAGACACCCTCTAAAAACCAGATCTCCTTCCCCTACTAGGGTGCCGCGGCACTCTCCCGCCAGGCATAAAATGGTATAAAACTGCATATATTCTCTATCTGCAAGTTTGAGCTCCTGGCATTTCCCCTGCACTCTCACCCCGAGGTCTGGAGGCCTGTCCCCGACAGAGTCCAGATTCTTGGACATTTTCTTCAGGGTTTTGGATGGGTTGTGGACTGTTACTGATCTGTGCTGATTTTCCTGCTCAGGAGGGGTGAGAGGAAAGTGAACCGAGAGGAGGCCAAGCTGAAAAGAAGGTCCCCTGAGGCACGAAGCAGCAACTGCAGCAGGAACAATGGCAGGAGGGCTCACACCCCTGGAGATGTTTTGAGGAGACACTCCCAGTCTCTCTGGATGGCCAGGGGAAGTGGGCAACTTCTCCAGTGGCTGGCAGAGCAGACCAGCAACCAAGGCATGTGAAGGATATGCCTGAAGCAGTACCGGTCGGGGAGGAGTGTGGGGATTAAAATACACATAGAGTCAGCTGACTCCTAGGGTGGAGGCTGCTTTGCTTAGCTTCAGATGCACCTGGCCCTCAGGGGATGAAAGCTGAGACAAAGGGCTGGAACTCACAGACTGAGTCAGGCCTATTTGCAGCCCAACATCTGATCAGGGGGAAATAGCTGTGACAGAAACAAATTCTGCAAACTTGTTCTGTTCTATCAGCAACATCAACCAGGGACAGGGCCAGAACTGAGTGAATCGCCCCAGCCCCTATCAAGTACCCAGGTTTTCAGGCCTCACCTCCCCCTGCCAAACAGTGCCAGGGAGTGGCGAACTGGCTGAGGAGCTACAGACCTCACTGTGACCCACGCAGGTGCAAACCTCTGGAGCATGTGCTCATTGGAGGAAACTAGATCATAGCCCTGCGGGATTACCACTGACTGGTAATGACAGAGAGGCAAGGTGGGGAAGGAGGCATCAACCTTCCCAGACTAATCTACATGCTGGGGGGCCCTCCTGAGCTCACAGAGCACTGGAGCGAGTTACTCTAGAGCTTCCAGCAGATCCCTGCTATCTAGTTGCCAGAGAATTTTTAACTCTTTCATTTGGGACCGGTGCTGGCTGGGACAATTGATTGGGACCTCTTCAACTGGGCCAATCACCCAAGGACTTTCCAAAGTGGTATCCTGGGTGTATGGTAGTGGGAAGGTTTGATTTTGCTTTTCCAATTGTTGCCTGTGGGGGGCGGGGTGACTTAACTGCTGGTATTACTTCACACCTCAGATTTCAATCCAGAGTAACTGATTCAGTAACTGAAGTAACTGATTACTTCACACCTCAGATTTCAATCAGAGTAGCAGGGTAAGACAAAGACAAGCTGACAATAAGACAGAGCCACTTAAACCCACCACAACAAGAAGGTCCCCAGTTTTGCAAGCAGTAGCACTGTACAGGTCCTTGGCAAAACTATAAGGGAAAAGGTACAGAAACCAATCCCAGCTCTCAATAAATGACTGATCAATCACTACTCTTAGAACCCCCAGCCCAAATTGTCCTTATCTACTCACCCAGCCGAACAGTGTAAAATTAATCATGGGGTGGAACCAACGGAAAAGCCCTAAAAATATGAACAACCAGAGTAGGTCAACCACCCCAAGGAACAATTTGGCAGACAAAAATTATGATCCTATGCATAAACAGATGGCTGAGATGTTAGAAATCAAATACAGAATCTGGATTGCAAACAAGAATAATAAAATAGAGGAAAAGTTGGATTTAGAAATTCAGGGTGCATTTCAAAAATTGTCTCAAGAAGTCAAGGAATTCAAAGGCCAAATGACCAAAGATTTTGAAACATTGAGACAAGAAATTGCAGCCCTCAAAGAACTGAGAAACACAGTAGAATCCCTCAGCAAGAGAATGGAGCAAGCAGAAGAAAGGATTACTGACATAGAAGACAAAGCTTTTGAATGCTCCAAAATCTGCAAAGAGGAAGAGAAATGGAAGGCAAAAACAGATTATTCTCTCAGACAGCTCTGGGATAACTTGAAGAAAACCAATATTCACCTTACAGGGATAACTGAAAACGATGAAGTGGCATCACAAGGCACAGAGTCTCTTCCTTATGAGATTATGAAAGAGAACTTTCCTGACATGCCAAAACACTCTGAAATTTAGATAGCAGACAGTTTCAAAACCCCAGCATGACTCAACCCAAAAAAAATCCCCCAGGCACGTCATAATTAATTTCACTAAAGTTAATATGAAGGAGAAAATTTTGAAAGCAATCAGACACGAGAAATCTATAACCTACAAGGGGAACATATTAGAATAACTGCATATCTCTCTGATCAAACCTTTCAGGCGAGAAGAGAATGGTCATTTACTTTTAATTTCCTAAAACAAAATAACTTTCAACACAGGATCTTGTATCCAGCTAAACTAAGTTTCATTTATGATGGAGAAATTAAATACTTTAATGACATCCACATGTTGAAGAAATTTGCCATAACTAAACCAGCTCTCCAGGATATTCTCAGACCTATTCTCCAAAATGACCAGTGTAATCATCCAGTGGAAAAGTAAACTCATTCAGAAACTTTTTATCAAAGTCCAATTTCCACAGGGATGAACGTATTAAAAATGTCCACTAGATTTTCTCAAGATTTATCAATATTTTCAATTAATATGAATGGTTTAAATTGTCCTCTAAAGAGGCATAGGTTGGCTGACCGGATACAAAAACTCAGGCCAGATATCTGCTGAATACAAGAGTTTCATCTTACCTTAAAAGATAAATATAGACTCAAGGTGAAGGGATGGTCATCTATATTCCAGGCAAATCGAAAACAGAAAAAAGCAGGTGTTGCAATCTTATTTGCAGATATAATAGACTTTAAACCAACCAAAGTAAAGAAAAATAAAGACGGACATTTAATACCTGTTAAAGGTAATACATAATATGATGAGATTTCAATTATTAATATTTATGCACCCAACCAGAATGCACCTCAATTTATAAGAAAAACTCTAATAGACATGAGTACCTTGATTTCCTCCAGCTCCATAGTAGTTAGAGATTTTAATACTCCTTTACCGGTGTTGCATAGATCCTCTAAAAAGAAACTAAGTAAAGAAATTTTAGATTTAAACTTTAACCATTCAACATCTGGATATAACAGACATCTACAGAACATTTCATCCTAATAAAATTGAATACACATTCTTCTCATCAGCCCATGGAACATACTCCAAAATTAATCACATCTTAGGTCACAAGTCTAATCTCAGCAAATTTAAAAGAATAGAAATTATTCCTT
>CAUYON010042335.1:0-11958 GCA_963573935.1 Arctocebus calabarensis
TTTTTGAGACAGAGCCTCAAGCTGTCACCCTGGATAGAGTGCAGTGGCATCACAGCTCACAGCAACCTCCAATTCCTGGGCTCAAGCGAGTCTCCTGCCTCCACCTCCCAAGTAGCTGGGACTACAGGCGCCCGCCACAATGCCCGGCCATTTTTTGGTTGCAGCCGTCATTGCTGTTTGGCAGGCCCGTGCTGGATTCAAACTCGTCAGCTCAGTTGTACGTGGCTGGCGCCTTAGCCCATTGAACCACAGGCGCCGAGCCGAGAATTGTAGATTTATTGATGGTTAGATTGAAGAAGACCTTAGGAGGCAGTTCCTCTAGGATTTCCCAAGCTGCATTCCTTTTAAGAGCTGCTAAACAACCATAGGTGGTGGCTCACACTGGTAATCCTGGTACTCTGGGAGGCTAAGGCAGGAGGAGCCCTTGAGCTCAGGAGTTCAAGACTAGCCTGAGCAAAGTGAGACCCTGTCTCTATTAAAAATAGAAAAATTAGTTGGATGCAGTGGTATGAACCTGTAGTCCCAGCTACTTGGGAGGCTGAGGTAGGAGGAGTCCTCGAGGCCAGGAGTTTGAGGTTGCTTGACCTAGGCTGATGCCACAGCACTCTAGCCTGGGCAACAGAATAAGACTGGTTCAAAAAAATTTTTTTTAAGCTACTAAATAAGCTCATAAATACATGGGATTCAGTGGTGTAAACTACTTTTAAAAATTCTGTATTCCCGGGCGGCTCCTGTGGCTCAGCGAGTAGGGTGCCGGCCCCATATGCCGAAGGTGGCGGGTTCAAGCCCGGCCTCGGCCGAACTGCAAAACACAAAAAAACAGCCGGGCGCTGTGGCGGCGCCTGTAGTCTCAGCTACTAGGGAGGCTGAGGCAAGAGAATCGCTTAAGCCCAAGAGCTGGAGGTTGCTGTGAGCAGTGTGACGCCACGGCCCTCTACCCAGGGCGATAAAGTGAGACTCTGTCTCTACAAAAAAAAAAAAAAAAAAATTCTGTATTCCCCACTTGGATATTCATAATTGTATATTGAAGACTCCGAGAAGTCCTGCCATAGCAGAATCGTCTTTAACATCATTTAATCTGGAATTTCTGAGACTAATTTGACCGCGAATCTATTTTTGGTTGCCACAAGATATCCACTAACATAACCTTAGAACTGATGTTCCAAAGAATGTCGTTGGGAAGTGCAGATTAGCCCATTTCCTAGATAAGGGAATTGAGGTTAAGAGAAGTTAAGTAATTTGCACAATGGACTACTTGGTGACACAGCTACATCTAAAAACCCAGTTTCCCCAAATTCCTGATGGTCCTGTATTCTTTGCATCCGAACACCCCATCACCTACGTGAGTCAGGTCCTAGGGGTGCTAAAAAACAGGAAATGGCTTAAAATTTTTTATTAGAAAGTATTTCTCTGCACACAAGTTACTTATTATACATGTGTTGCAGCTTACGAAGAGGAACCTTCGAAGAACCCTGTAGGCTCCTCCTCAACTGCACCCTCCCTGTTTATCATTGTTCTTAACATACACTTGCTTTTCTTTATAGTTTGACTACATATATATATATATGAGTGTGTATATCCCTAAAATACATTATTCTACTTCACATAGTTGACTTTTTTTTTTTTTTTTTTTATTGTTGGGGATTCATTGAGGGTACAAGAAACCATGTTACACTGGTTGCATTTGCACATAGTTGACTCTTTAATTAATGGTATTACTTTAGTATTATTCCGTGGCTTGCAAGGTTTTGCTTATTAATTTTGTGAGATTGTTCCATGTCAACAAGTGTAGCTATAACTCATTCATTGCAATATGGAATTTTGTAGTGTGATTACATCACAATTTACTTATTCATTCTCCTGGTATTTGAGTTGTTTCCTTCTTAGTCCATTAATGTTGCTCTAACAAAATACCTAAGACTATATAATTTATAAAATATGCAACCCTCTTTTTCACAGTTCTGGAAGTGGGGAAATTCAGATCAAGATGCCAGCAAGTTTGCTGTCCGGGCAGGGCTGCCCTCTGCTTCCAGATGGCACTTTGATGCCACAGCCTCTGGAGAGGAGGAAGGCTGTGTCCTCACAGGGCAGAAGTGAGAGAAGGGCGTCAAGGGGCTGAACTCCCTCCATCAAACCCTGTCACAGTGGCATTAATATATTCATGAGGGCAGAGCCTGAATGACCTTTGTATCTCCCAAAAGGTCTCACCTCCTAACATTGCTGCACTAAGGATTGTTTCCAACACATAACTTTTGGTGAATATGTTCAGACCATAGCATCTTCCCTTTTTCTTTAGTTTATTATACACATATGTGGATTATGTTATATGTACACACATGTATAAGCACACATGCTAATGTGTCTCTAAGTTGTAAGCTCAGAGAAATTGCTGAGTTAAAGCATGTGCCCATCTTCAGTTTTACTACAGAATGTGAAATTATTGTAAATTATTCAGTTTATCTTCTCACCAACAGCATATGAGGGTTTCCATTGTCCTACATCCTTACCGACATTATCTTGCGAGACAATTTTTTTTTTTTTTTGAGACAGAGCCTCAAGCTGTCACCCTGGATAGAGTGCGGTGGCATCACAGCTCACAGCAACCTCCAATTCCTGGGCTCAAGCGAGTCTCCTGCCTCCGCCTCCCAAGTAGCTGGGACTATAGGCGCCTGCCACAACGCCCGGCCATTTTTTGGTTGCAGCTATCATTGTTGTTTGGTGGGCCCAGGTTGGATTCGAACCCGCCAGCTCAGGTGTTCATGGCTGGCGCCTTAGCCCATTGAGCCACAGGTGCCGAGCCAATTTTTTTTTTTTTTTTGAGACAGAGTCATTAGTTTTAAAATACTTCACGATGGACCAAGGCCCTTTATGTGTCCTTGGTACAGTGCCACAACTCACAGCAACCTCAAACTCTTAGGTTATGTGATTCTTTTGGCTCAGCCTCCCAAGTAGCTACAATGCCTGGCCCCAGTGTATGTGGCTGGCACCCTAGCCACTGAGCTACAGGAGCCCAGCCCTTGCTAGACATTTTTTTAAAACTTTATGTTGGAAAATTGCATTTCTTTCTTTCATTCTTTTGTTCAGGTAAGGTTTGAACTTGCTGCCCCGGGTTTGCAGGGCTAGCGCTCTAATTATTGAACTAGGGCGCTCACCTTTTTGGAAAATTTCAAACACATACAAGAATTATAAACCATCCCTTGGCTTCAACACTTACCAATTTATGGCCAATCTTCTGTGGGCCATCGTGAAGTATTTTAAAACTAATCCCAGACATACCATTTCATCTATAAATATTTCAAAATGTATCCCTAAAATACTAAGGACTCTGCATTTTAAAAACAGAGGTACATACAGTAATATACATAAATCTTAAAATAACACAGCTCAGTGAAAGGCGATTTTCTTTTTTACATATACACAGTTGTGAAAACTACCACCCAGATCAATGTCTGGAATATTTCCAGTTCCCTTTTGCAGAATCCTTTAAAACCATAAGAACAATACCACTACCACACCTAAAATTTTATAAGAATATTTCTTTATAGAGATAGGGTTCCACTATGTTGCTCAGGCTGGTCTCAAACTCCTGGGCTCAAGCAATCCTTCCCCTCTTGGCCTCCCAAAGTGATGGGATTATGGGCTTGAGCCATTGTGCCCGGCCACATTAATGTCCGTTTAATATTCAGATTATTTAATTGCCACATGCTTTTTTTTTTTTTTAATTTGTTTTATTGTTGTTCAAATCAGGTTCAAAAAAATCCTAAAATCATTTTCCTCCCTCCCCTTGCAATTTAATTTATTTGGTGGAAAAACAGTTGGCTTGTTCTGCAGTTTCCCCCAGTTTGAGTTCTGTTCAATGCAATTTCATGATGCTGTTTCAACATGTCCCTCTGTTCCCTGTATTTCCAGTAATGTGTTTGTTAGATGCAGAGGCTTGATCAGATTGGGGATCAAATTTCCAACAAGAACATTGTACAAGTAGTGGAATGTTCTTCCGTCCGGAGGCACATAACATTTTGTTGCTTCTCCTTAGTGTATAAAGGCAGCGGTCATGGATTATCACTGTTCAGTTCTTTGTTTCATTGAAAGTTGCAAAATCATCAGAGTCTACCAGTTTCTTTTTTGTATATTAGCCAGAATATTACTCTAAAGAGAAATTTTCTCTTATTAATTATTTGGTTACCCTGAGATGCAGTTTGCACAAGAAACTATCGGACTTTACTTTTTTTTTTCTTTCTTTCTTTTGAAAATCTTTTTTGAGACAGAGTCTCGCTCTGTTGCCCTTGGTAGAGTGCCATAGCGTCATTGGAGCTCACAGCAACCTCAAACTCTTGGACTCAGGCGATCCTCTTACGTCAGCCTCCTGAGTAGCTGAGAGGACAGGCGCCTGGGTAGTTTTTCTATTTTTAGTAGAGATAGGATCTCCCTCTGGCTTAGGCTGGTCTTGAACTCCTGAACTCAGGCAATCCACCTGCCTCAGCCTCCTAGAGTGCTAGGATTACAGGTGTGAGCCACCATGCCCAGCCCAGACTATACTTTTCAACCAATATAAAATATTTTCTGGTATTTCTATTTTTCTGATTTACCCAATGAGGTTTTCACATGTTCCATGTTTTTTGTTTGTTTGTTTTTTCGTTTTTCTGTGAATTGCCTATTCTTGGTCTTTGGTCCGTCTGCTCCAACATTGGGTTGTATGTCTGTTTTTGTTTTTCTATGAATTGCCTGTTCTTGTCTTTGGTCCGTCTGCTACAACATTGGGTTGTATGTCATCTTGTTACTAATTTTTAAGAGTTGTCCACATATTCTAAATACTCAATCTTTGTTGATGGCAAATATCCTCTCCAGGTATGTAGCATTCAACATCTTTGAGGATTTACCTTACTTTATTACCAGTTTGGACACACATTTAAAAAGATTTTTGTTTTGCCATGTAAACAGCACAGATGCATAGACCAAGTAGCCACCTGTGGTAAATGTCAGGTGAAATTTACTGGGAAACATACAGGCAGAGGATCAGCAGAGGGCTTGGGTCACCTTTCCTCTTGTTATCCTGTGGATAGATGTGCTTGCTCCTGATACAAAGCTAACTGATGGGGAAATTAGACTGTGGCAATAGGAGGGTCCTGGTCACAGAATCTAGTTTGTTCTAAAGGAAGCGCTCCAGAGCTCAGCTGGCAAAGCTGTGCCTTTGCTGAACTAATGCAGACCTGCTGAGGTACCTTCTTTCTAAGCTGCGGAAACAGGAGCAGAAATGAACTCCTGGGCCATCTGGATATATCTCTCCTTGTATCTGAGGTGTTTTTTAATGGAATATTTTTTCAGGCTCTCTAGAGTCAACGATGTTTGGAATTAGAATACAGGGTGTGCCAAAAGTCGCTGTACAGAGGAAAGTGGGAAATTTTAGCTAAGTGTACTTTATTTACAAAATATTCATTACAGGCTGGGTGAGATGGCTCACCCCTATAATCCTAGCACTCTGGGAGTCTGAGGCAGGTGTATCACTTGAGTTCAGGAGTTCGAGACTAGACTGAGCAAGAGTAAGACCCTTGTCTCTACTAAAAATAGAAAAACTAGTTAGGCATTGTGGCAATGTTTGTAATCCCAGCTACTCAGGGCACTGAGGCAAGAAGATCACTTGAGCACAGCAGTTTGAGGTTGCTGTGAGCTATGATGCCATAGCACTCTACCCAGGGTGACATAGTTGGACTGTCTCAAAAAAAAAAGTTTATTACAAAATTTTACAAAATATTCTCTATGTGTTGGCCACCTCGTTGTAAAATTTCATAATAAGTATTTTGTAAATAAATGTGTATTTAGCTACATTTCCCCAATGTATGGCAACTTTATGGGTGACTTTGGGGACACCCTATAGTATAAATTAAGCTACACATTGCTGCCAGGTTAGGCTTGAAAAGTCACCTTATTCATGTCAGTCTCTAGCTGAGAGCTTCCAGTAGCTCTTCAATTCCTACATATTAATGTGCTCCACTAAACATTCAAGGCCTTCTACAATCTTGTCCCAATCCACTTCTCCAACTTTACCTTTATACAAATTTCCATTCTGCTAACCTGGACTCATTGGTGTCTTTTAAGAGCACTAAGACTGCCGGTTATGGTGGCTCAAACCTGCAATCCCAGCACTCTGGGAGACCAAGGCGGGTGGATTGCTCGAGGCCAGGAGTTCAAGACTAGCCTGAGCAAGAGTGAGACCCCTGTCTCTTCTAAAAATAGAAAAGCTAGCCAGGCATTGTGGCAGACACCTGGCTACTCCAGTGGCTGAGGCAGGAGAATCATTTGAATCCAGAAGTTTGAGGTTGCAGTGAGCTATGAGGCCATGACACTCTCCCCAGGGCAACAGAGTGAGACTCTGTCAAAAAAAAAAGCACCAAGCAATTAGCCCTCCCCCTTCTCTCCAGTTATCCAAACAGAATCCTCCTCTGAGACACAAAACAAACTCTCCCCTCTTTCTGAGTGTCCCCAGGCTGTTTTTATCCCTTGTGCACTATTTGGTTGTTGAGAAGAAATGATGACTTTTGTAAGTTAGGGCTCACCCAACACTTGTGTGCTCCCCACATTTCCCAGACTCCCTTGCAGCAGGGTGGGTCTGTGAGACTGGTGTTAGGCAGAGGACCCGGAAGAAGTGACATGTGTCATTCCTGGGCTCAAGTCACATAAGAGTTGACGTGCTTTCTTCTATCCATTCCATGCTGGTGGCAACCTTGAGTTCTAGATGGTGTTGCTACAATATCAAGAACTCTCTTACCCACATTGATCGTTGTATGAATGAGAAATAAACCATGAAACTCTGAGAGTTTATTTTTATAGCATTGACTGGCCTGTCCTTTTTAATGAGACCTCATTCACTTGGACAATATAGAAGTATATTATTTCTTGACTCTGACACTATTTTTATTTCTCCTACTCATTATTTTTGCTTGCTAAACATCACTGCCCTGTCCTCCGAAAACCACCCCTTATTTTAGAGACATGATCCCATGGGGGTGGTCATGTCCTTAACAGCCCACAGTTGACTAATCCAGGGCACTTGACCCACGCCAGGATAATGAGCTCCTCTCCCTGATTTTTGACCTTGATCCAAAAATGTCAGCCTAGTCTTTTTCAGTAACTGAAGTTCGAAGACATAAAACTGTGAGCTGTCACCCCCATACCCTGATATGTGGAGAAGGCAGGTCTGCAAGAGGACTGAGTTGACCCAGAGAAGTAGAGACACTTCAGACCCCACTTCTGGTGGTTTCTGAGGTCTGTGTGGTTTTAAGACCGCTTCATCTCAAAGTAGCAAACCTGTCTTGGATTCCTGAGGGCAATAAAGCCCAGCTCGAGTCAGGTGTCCTGGACTGTCTGCTCCCCAGGGCTTGTCACCTGCAACCTAGCAAGTCCATCTGGCATTTGTCCACTCTTTCTCTGGTAGCTCTATCATCAAACCTCATAATAGGAATTGAGAGAACTGTTTGCCTCTATAGGTTGCCTGCAGGTGTAAGATCCCTTCAGGGCATGAGATACTCTGACCCACCATCAAACGTGTTCCTGTGGGACACCTTCTGCTTTTATGTCAAAAAGAGATGCATGGAATTTGGCACCACGGAACCACAGAGAATGGTGGGGGGTGGGGGGTGGGGGTAAAAATACTAGGGACCCTGAAGGCACACACCTAGCCATGCAGGAGAAAACAGAACAGCAGGTTGGTTGTGTGGTGTTGATGGGTCCCATGTGAGTATTTTGGGAGCTAATCAGTTGGATATCAAGGATTATGTAATTCTCAAATCCTGCTTCACCAGGAAAGAGAGTACTATTTTGTTTTGCTGGTTTTTGGCTGGGGCTGGGTTTGAACCCACCACTTCAGGTATATGGGGCCAGCACCCTACTCCTTGAGCCTTAGGCACTCCGTGGAAAGGGAGTGCTTTCTTTCCTATAATGTGAACTGATTACAGCGTTTGTAGCAGAAGCTATTGGTGCCCACTCAAGTCCTCAGCCCACCCCAAGATGGCCTGCGGCACCTAAGTCTGTCTCCCTGAAGGCTTTCTCTGGCTGTAGAGGAGTACTAGGGAGGGGTACTTACAAAACTCCTAACTTCCTTGAAGGGTAGACATTCGTGGATAAATAGCCCCCCAGTGTTCCTGCCTCTCAGAGGGCAGGACAATCCTGGGGTGTCTTCCACAGGCCCCAAAGGACTCCTGTTGGGATGAGTAATAACCTGCTTCTTAACACACTTTCCTCTCTTCTCTGAACTTCCCTGCTTCCTCAACATACGAACCATTGGTTAATAAACTACTTGCACCTAAATCCTTATCTCAGCAACTATTTTGGAGAAGCCCGCACGATGACAATGAAAGTATAAAGTCACCTTTTTTAGAGTATAGTTCTGTGAATTTTGAAACGCAATTGTGTAAATAACACCATCTTTCTGTCGCCATCCTCCCCAGATTCCTTGGCACCTCTTGGTAATAAACTGCTCCCTCCACCAACCATCCTCTGATAACAACTGATCCTTATTCCAGGATGTCATACACAATGTAAACTTTCTGAGTCTGGTTCCTTTCACTTAGTAAAATGCATATGAGAGTCATCCGGTTGTGGAGCACATCAGTGGTTTGTTTCTTTTCATTACTGAGCAGTATTTTGTTGCATGAATGTATCACATAGTACGAGTATCCATTGACCAGTAGAAAGACATTTGCGTTATTTCCAGCCTTTGGAGGTTATGTAAAAAGCCATTATAAACATTTGTGTGTGGGTTTTTGTGTAAATAAGAATGAGTTTTATTTATTTATTTATTTATTTATTTTTATGCACATAGTCTCACTTTATTGCCCTCGCAAGAGTGCCTCTGACATCATAGCTCACAGCAACCTCCACCTCCTGGGCTTAGGTGCTTCTCTTGCCTCAGCCTCCCGAGTAGCTGGGACTACCTGGCACCTGCCACCATGCCTGGCTATTTTTTTGTTGCAATTTGGTCAGGGCCAAGTTCAAACCTGCCACCCTCGGCATATGGGGCCAGCGGCCTACCTACTGAGCCACAGGTGCCGCCCAATAAGAATGAGTTTTATTTCACTTGGGTGAATATCCAGGAATGGAATTGCTGAGTCATAGCATGCGCCTACACCTATAAGGAGTTGTCAGATTATTTCGTAAATAGCAACTTGTGAGTTCCAATTGTTTTACATTCTTATTAGTACTTAGTATTATTAGCTTTTAAAATTTCAGTCATTCCAACAGATGTGTAGTATTATCTCTAATTTGCATTTAAATGGTTAATTATGTTGAGAATTTTTTCATGTCCTTAATTATCTTCTTTGATGATACATCTGATAAGTCTTTAGGCCATTTTCAAATTGGGTTGCCCAAGAGTTAGAGGTTGCTGTGAGTTGAGATGCCACAGCACTCTACCGAGGGTGACATAGTGAGACAGTCTCAAAGAAAACAAAACAAAAAAACCTGCCTTTGATGGGTCTTTTGGTGTCCTGAAACTTTCATCTTTTTGTGATTAAAAGAAGCAAAGTTCTCTAATTTGTTTGTTACTTTCTTTAAACTTTTATGTGGTTTCATTTTATATTTTTAAAATGAAAATATACTACAGTACTTTCTTTTTTAGTTTTTTTTTTTTTTTTGAGACAGAGCCTCAAGCTGTCACCCTGGGTAGAGTGCTATGGCATCAGAGCTCACAACAACCTCCAATTCCTGGGCTCAAGCGAGTTTCCTGCCTCTGCCTCCCAAGTAGCTGGGACTACAGGCGCCCACCACAACACCCGGCCATTTTTTTTTTTTTTTGGTTGCAGCCGTCATTGTTGTTTGGCGGGCGCAGGCTGGATTTGAACCAGCCAGCTGAGGTGTACGTGGCTGGTGCCTTAGCCCGTTGAGCCACAGGCGCCGAGCCTATTAGCTATATTTTACAAGGCAAGTTACTTATCCTCCCTGTTGTTCCACTATTGAATGTATAAAATTTGGATAATAAAGGCACCAAACACACAGAGCTGTTATGAGGATTAAGTGAATTAATATACGTAAAGGGCTTAACACAGCATGTGAGTATAGTAATTACTCAATAAATGTTGGCTATTATTACTAATTATGCTCAAAATACTCCGGAGGTTGTTTATTGGAATTCTCTATTATATCCAATAAGAGAACTATTCCCTCATCGTTTGGTGGGGGTTTAATAAATACTTGTAAAAGTACGCTCCCCGAAGCAGTGACATTTCATAAAACACTCTAGCAGAAAAGGCGATAACCATGGAAGAAAACTGACTTCATGTGTAACTCGACTACGGAGCTTCACAATGTGAGCAGAGTGCTGCAAACCATCACTGCAGGCGCGGATGGGGCTTCAGGACCACCTCTTCCCAAGCACCGGCCATGCAGCAGGTGACAAGACAGTAGGAGAAAGGATGATAATCTCTGAGGCAGCCTCATGTAATTTAGAGTGTTCTGAGATTAAATCTCCCTGGGTTATTCCAGATTCAAAGATTCTCTTCAGCTTTCTTCCAGCCTATACGTTAAAGAGCTCAGACAAAGTAAACCTGAAGATTCCTACAGGCACATTTTCTTCCTGGCCACAAAGATGCACCAGTCCATTCTCTATGTACAAACTGACCTTGTAACCAGATCAACCAGAGGGTGAAGCATAATTTATGCGAGACAGTTATGGTCTCAGAATGCAAGCTACATACAGAAAACCCACGACGGTCACTGTGTCCCAGGAGAGAACAAAGGCAATGAGACCCAAGGTACTGCTATGGTCGACATTAGCTACAGGGAACTGTTTTATTCCTTAGGGAAACCAAAAAAAAAAAAAAAAAAGACTGAAAAAATGCCTACGCAGGAATATGAATGTTTATTATGTTATCTTTTCATATTATCCTGAACATTTTCAATTTCTCAAGATTAAAAAAAACAAGAAGAAAGGAAAAAGGAAAAGCAACCTTTTCCTTAGTTAAACTTCTCTCTTAAAAAAGAAAAAGTAGTGATTCACTTGTGCACAGGACGCCCACAGCAAATGCTCACAAGGGTAGCCATCACCTTTGCAATGTCCCAAAGCAACACTGCACACACACACACTCCATCTCTCAGAAATGTCACACATAAAGAAGCGCTACCCCAGAGTGGCACTGCCATTCACTCAGAGACAGAGTGATCTGGAAGCGAGACTGTATCTACCACTGAACAGCTAGCTCACTGCCACCCCAGAGAGGGTTTGAGGATTGTATGTAAAGACTTCCGAGTGCTGAAATGTGACACCTCACCAGCATTTCACTTTAAGATGAAGAATGCTTTCTGGAAAGTGCTGAGCAGGCTGTTCTGAACAGAGGAATCTCGCATCTCTCCACCATGATGCTGCCCTTGCTAAGAGCCTGGCAGAGCACCAGCATCCAACAAGGAGATGGGGCAAGCCGCCTGGGCCCCTCCAGATGCAAAGAGGGGGGACAGATTCCTGCTCCTAGGAGACTTCTGCTTTCTCCAACAGATCTTCCTAGAAGGTGCCCAAAAATTTTTCCAGAAAACATCATCAGGGTTTGACCTCTATAACCTTGGACAGCCTGGATAGTGGAATCAGGTGGATGTGGGTTCAAATCCTACCCCTACCACGCATTTCCCATGTGCAAATGTGGCAGGAAGACCTACTTCCTGAGGACATAGTGACAGCTAAATGAGGCGAATCATGCCGATCTCCTGGTTTATAACAGGTGTTCATACTGGCTCCCTTTTCACACCCAGTGGGGAAGAGATAACAAATAATTAAGTTAAAACTCTTAAAGACAGGGAGGAGCCAAGATGGCGGTCTGTAGCCAGCTTTCTGCAGACACTCCTGTCCAGAAGGAGAGTTAAAGGACAGAAATTTAGCAAGAAAACCAACGGTTTGGAGCTGAGTCAAGAGACAAGGTCGAGGAACGCACATCAACCCTATTGGAGCGACCTGCGACCCCAAGGATACAAATAAAAGGT
>CAUYON010042340.1:0-33642 GCA_963573935.1 Arctocebus calabarensis
TCTTAGCAAAGTATCTCAAGAATGGAAGAAAAAGTATCCAATGTACTCAGCCCTAATATGAAGCTAATTTGTAGCTTTCATATGAAGGCTAAAACCCAATTACAGCACAAGAATATGGTGAAAGGTCAAGGGAGGGGAGGAGAGGGGGGAGAATGAGTGGAGGGAGGGCAATTGGTGAGATCACACCTACGGTGCATCTTAGAAGGGTACAGGTGAAACTTACTAAATGTAGAATACCAATGTCTACATATAATGATCAAGAAAATGCCATGAAGGCTATGTTAAACAGTTTGATGAAAATATTTCAGATTGTATATGAAGTCAGCACATTGTGCCCCATGATTGCACTAATGTACCCAATTATGATTTAATAAAAATGAAAAAAATACATAAATAAAACAACTCTGGTTGGATCTGATGGCACCTGTGTATGTGAATGAACACCTAATTTAATGTAATGCTTTAAACTCAGAGAATTTCACTGCTGCAGTCCCCACTCATTAGGATCTAATAGTACCACAGGCACTTTGAAATCAATTGGAAATCTACTTCCTTGCAGTATTTTTAGCTTCTGGCCGAATTTGAATCTTCATCCTAAAGTCTCTACTATAGATCTGCCTTGGTCTGATTCTCATCTGCAGACAGATAATGTCAGCTGGGAAGTGAATCCAGAATACAGGACGGGAGCCAGAGTGAAAGTTCTCATGAAGCCAGGCAGGATGCCAGAGAAGATATTTAACAACATTTAGCATCCATTCTTGGTTTAACAGCAAAGGGAGGGAGGCTTCTTCTTCCTCTCCCTTCCTGAGGCTGAGGAAAGCCTGTAACAGTAACAGCAGGCCGGTAACAGCAGGGTGGGGGGACAGCGGAGGAGAGGCTGAGGGGGGCCTGTCACAGTAACAGCAGGCCTGTAACAGCTAAGAGGGGTTCAGCCTGTAAAAGCTAAGAGGGGCTCAGCCAGGGGTTCAGCCTGTAACAGCTAAGAGGGGTTCAGCCTGTAACAGCAAAGGGGGGGTTCTTCTTCCTCCTCCCTGAGGCTGAGGACCCTAGCGCCCTAGGACCCTAGCGCCCTAGGACCCTAGCTAGTGCTAGAAATAAATTTTAAGTGGAATCCCTGGTGGTCGAGTGGTCTCTGGTGGCGATCCCCATCCCATGACCCTTTTGAGGTCCAACACAGCCTCCCAAGAAATTTGGGACTACAGGTGCCTGACACAATGCCTAGCTAGTTTTTGGTTGTAGTTGTTATTATGGTTTGGCAGGCCTGGACTGGATTCAAACTTGCCACCTGCAGTGTATATGGTTGGCACTCTAGCCACTGAGCTATGGATGCTGAGCCAGATATATTTGCATTTTTAATACCTATAACATCTCCCTGAATCCTGAGGAGTCTGCTGGATCCTGCACACCCACCCAGAGAGCCCCTGTCCCCTTTCTGTCCCTCCCCACTGGTCCCTGCCGCAGTCTGTGCTGCACACTCTTGAACTAATACCTGGCAAGGCCATGAGGTGCAGGGCTCAGCTGTGCCTCAGGGGGCTGCAGCTGGCACAGGGTTGAGAGCTTGGATAAGATAGGAGGCCACAGGACAGGGTCCAGCTCACTGCTGGTCTGCCCCAAGTCAGCTAACGTAGGTCCAGAAATTTCATTTGTAATTGCTTGTATTAAGAATTATCCTTAGAGATGTTTTATATCTAATGTTGAATTTCATTTTTTTCAACAATATTACAGTTGTTCTATAAAAGCCTCATATAAAATTTATATGTAGCAAAGGAGCAAAACACAGGTAGTTCATAGTAATTTATTATAAGACAATCACCCTAATGACCACCAGAAATGTCCCACCCTCTCATATCACTCTCATTGGGACTGTACAAATAACAGCAAATCTAGTTCTTGTGATGTATCACATTCTATGTCTTTTTTGGCATTTTGTTGTCTAAAGTTTCTTCATTCCCCTGCAAGAGATCAGGGAAATATCACCTAAGGGCTTCTGTGGCATTGTGGCACATCAGGGTCTTTTTGTACTAGCCCTTGAGCTATGCTGAAGGTGAGATTCACAGTTCAGAGTTTCTTTTCTTCATTTTCTTAAAGGCACCACTGCATTTTTTTTTAGGCACAAACTGCTCTCAGAAATGTAGATGGAATTATTTTATTTTCCTTCTACATCATTTGCACCTGTTTGTCAATTAGAGCTCCATATGCCTCAGTTTACAGACTCAGAGACCAGAAGTTACCATTTCCTTCCATTGATTTGGGCCACTATTACCCACACAATTAATCTCTATTAGTATCATTTACAATTATTGACTGAGTACCTACTATGTGCCAGCTACTGCACGGGTGCTTGGGAATATTTTGTAAAACAGACATAAAATATTTTATCTCTTGCAGCTAAGTTCCAGTTTCCTGAGACAGGAAATAACCCACCTGCATATTAAACAAGTACTGAGACAGGACCGCAGAAGGTGCTCATTTCTGAGGTGAACAGAAGCACAGCATGGACAGGGCTCAGGACAGCACAGGGGTCTTGTGTCTTAGGCCCATCGAGGATTTGATGAGGCTTCTGTGAATTTTCTCCTCCCTGACACACGGGAGCATTTTCAGCAAGAAGGGAACATGATCCACGATTCACAGCACCCGTCCTCCTCTTTCCACACTGCTTCCTACATGTGAGGGGGCGTTGATGGACAGACAGAGGGACCTGGGCAGGAAACAGCCACAGTGTTCAAACCCTCAGCTTCTCCCCCGGTGACTGTGCAGCTGTGACCTCCTACAAGGCTCTGTCCTCTCCAGCTCTCTAAGTCCGCAGGGTGACAAAGGTCCTCCCCACAGACAGATGGTACAGCAGCGCCATGTCAGGTTCCAGCTACACTGATTTTTAAGTTCTCTACACTGATTTTTAAGACTAAAGTTATACACTAGATCATTCTCAGATCACCAGGACAATGCAGGAAACGCCACGTGCTGATGTGGAAGTAGGTCAGGACATCAGCGTTCCGGGTGACACTTTATGTTACAACGAGTCTTATGCCTCATGGCCATGGCGTCCAGGCACCACCCTGTGCTTGCACCTTCCTGCAGCCCCAGGACTGGGAGGTCCAATGCTGGAGGTGTCCTTGACCTCTCAGGCTCCCTGACCTCCATGCTCCAGCCCCCTCTTTTCCCAGCTGCTGCACCATGGCCCTGAGGCAGCATCAGACACAGGGAGGGTGAGCGCCTCAGACCCGGACAGCGAGGGACGTCCAGGTTTTACCTCTAATTCTCAAGAAAGTGTAGTTGAGGAAGAAAATTAGAGGCTTCTATTTGTTTGTTCCAGGGAAGTAATTCACAGAGATCTAGATTTGGGGAAGGGATGTGAAGTGACATTCAGTTTAACTTTATCTTTGTCCAGATAGAAAAGCTGAGGATCTTTTTAAAAATCAATCAATTAATATTGATGCACACAATAGTTTTAAAATATTCATGGAGTGCCTAGTGATTTTTGGATAAATTTAATATACAGTGATCTGATTGGCATAATTAGCGTATCCATCCTCTCAAAGTTGTATCATTTCTTTGGGTTTGGAACATTCCCTAGTCGCCGTCTAGCTGTTTGAAATTAACATTTAGCTTTTAACTTCACTTGTCTTATAATGCTATAGGTCACAGTTGATTCCTTTTATCTAGTTGTAACTTTGTATCCTATGACAGCTCTCTCCCTATCCCGTCTCTTCTCCATATCCTTGTTTGGCGGCCTCCAGTTTCCTCTGTTCTACTTTTAACCTCTACATGATCAGCTTGTTTTTACTTCTACAGGAAGCTCAATGAGGAGGGTGCCGGCCTCATATACTGAGGGGTAGTGGGTTCAAACTCGGCCCCAGACAAACTGCAACAAAAAATAGCTGGGCATTGTCGCGGGTGCCTGTAGTCTCAGCTACTTTGGGTGGCTGAGGCAAGAGAATCGCCTAAGCCCAGGAGTTGGAGTTTGCTGTGAGCTGTGACAGCAGAGAACTCTACAGAGGGCAATGAAGTGAGACTCTGTCTCTACAAAAAAAAAAAAAAATCCCTAAAAGACTATGCCATGTCTGTCAGTTCCTAGGTTATTTCACTTTACACAGTGTCATCTATTTCCATGAAAAATGATGGAAAAAAAATCAGTTTTTCTTCTTCTATGGCTGAATACTCTTTCACTGTTTATAAAAACCATATTTTAGTCTTTCTTTAAACTTTTAAAATTTCTTTATTCCTCTGAGGACTTATTGTGGTTACATTCACTATTACGGTTTTTGGCAATTACATTTCATTTTTAATGGGCCTATAAAATTTCTACATCTTTATGGAGCATATGTGATGGTTTGATACAGGCATGTGATGTGGATTCATCAAATCAGATAATTGGTATATTCATCACCTCCGGCATTTGTCATTTCTTCATGTCATTAACATTCCAATTTTACTTTTTTTAATTGAATCATAATTGTGTACAATAATTCAATCATGGGGTACAGTATCTCACATACTATCTGAGATATTTTCATCAACCTGATTGACGTAACATTCGTGAGATTTTCTCATTTACTATGTGAAACATTTTTGATCCGTATTTAGAAGTTTTCTCCTGACCCTTCAAATATGGACCACAAGTGTGATCTCACCCTTTATCCTCTCTCCCCCCCCTTCCCACCCTCTCCCCTTTCCCCGGCTTCTTGTGTAATTATTGGGTCGTGGCCTTCACTTGAAAGATATAAATTTGCTTCATATTAGGGGTGTATAAATTGGATACTTTTTCTTCCATTCTAGAGATACTTTGCTAAGGAGAACATGTTCCAGTTCCACTCATGTAAATGTGAAAGAGATAAGTCACCATCTTTCTTTAAGGCTGCATAATATTCCATGGTATACATGTACCAGGGTTTATTAATCCATGCATGGATCAATGGGCTCTTGGGCTTCTTCCATGACTTAGCATTTGTAAGTTAATGTTAAATAGATTAAACACCATTCATTTATTGGAAGGTAAAATTGATCCCTCTGTCTGCATAGCACTGCCCACCACTAGCCTTCTCCTGAGGGTGTCACCAGGGTGCTATAATCTGCTGAGGGTGAGCAAGGCTGGAATCAGGTTCAAATTCAGAAGGCCCTGGGTCCCTGCTCACTGGCCTGAGGTGGAGGTCACAGCAACTGCTTCTTGCAGGGAAGAGAAACACTTGAAGCTCAACCCTCAGAGCTTACTGACACTGGAGCTACTCCTGGGGCTGGGGACACAGAACAGGATGGCCGTGGGTGGGAAAGGGCTCAGAATGGACTAAAGCACCACTGAGAAACATCTCTGCACCCAGGGAGCTGAGGGGAGATTAAGGGTCATCACAGAGACCAGTACCAGATATCAAAGTGTCCTCATCATTTCCACTTCATGGCCTGACTCCCCTACTCCTCCTCCTCCTCCTCACTCTGCTCAAGTTCACGGGATTTCAAAGCAAACTTAGGGGTGATCCCTCCATCCTTCCTCCTCAATTCTGACATCAATTTGTTTCTGTTTCAGTGTCCAGCTCACAGGCTGTGATAACCCAGGACCCCTTGGCATCAGAGTTTCCTCTTTAGTAGGGGCTTGGTCTCGGTGATTTGAAGAATGAATCCAGGGACCACAGATCAGTGGTATGACAGGATTTATTTATAGAAAAAAGAATACAAAAACACCAAAGCTCCTGGCAGAGAGAACCCAGGTGGGGAGGGAGCTATCTCTCATTCCCTCCCTCTCCCTCTGGGATCTATGCTCAGGGGTATATATAGTCACATTGGGTTCTTTAGCTGTAACTCGATTGTTACATTTACTGGGCTGGGCCCTCTAAAATTACATTCAGCAGGAACTCAGTTGTTACATTTAGCAGCATGGGGCCGGAATTCAGTTGATGAATAGCTACAATCCCTTTCATTCAGGCCTAGGAAACTTACATGAAATTGACCCGGCCTAGAAAAGGTGGGGTTCACCCATCAGCATGAAGTGCAAGGGGAAGGACACCTAAGGTGCTGCCATCTCCCCAGCAGTGGTCTGGCCGCTCTGGTTATTGGAGCCTCCTATGCCCTCTCCCCCACCCTCCAGCCCCCTGGTTCTACTGCCGACTGCCACTACACCAACCCCGCCAGGGCAGCAGGTCCTCCAGCTCAGCTCAGCTGATTGAGGCGCCACCTGTCCTGTGTGACCCTCACTCATTCTTCATGAACAGACACTCACGTTCAGTGTGACTAACATCTAAAATTCGTTACTAAAGTTTTATTTTTCTCTTTGCATTAAAATATTGTGTTTCTTGTTTATATCTGTGTTTTCTCTACAATCACGTTATTTTGCCATAGCATTTATGCTTCTTGGTTTTCAGACCTCATTTTTAGTTTTAAAACTTAAAACATTATTTTGGACAAATATTAAAAATAGCAACATTTATAGTCTAGAATGGTCATTAAAGTCATTATTTATTAAATATGTAAAAAACCTACAAGTAGTATTGGAAGTAAAATTTAAAAATACTTCATAACACACAACATCCACTTTAGACTGAATGTTCATTAATTGGTGTTGGTACTTCTGTCAGCCGTATTTTATGTAGCTGTCAAAATATTAAGGAGTAGAATTTTTTTTTTTTTTGAGACAGAGCCTCAAGCTGTCACCCTTGATAGAGTGCTGTGGCATTACAGCTCACAGCAACCTCCAATTCCTCGGCTCAAGCGAGTCTCCTGCCTCCGCCTCCCAAGTAGCTGGGACTACAGGCACTCGCCACAATGCCCGGCCATTTTTTGGTTGCAGCCGTCATTGTTGTTTGGCAGGCCCAGGCTGGATTCGAACCCACCAGCTCAGGTGTATGTGACTAGCGCCTTAGCCCATTGAGCCACAGGTGCCGAGCCACTGTCAAAATATTAAAACAGTAATGCCTAAAGTCTCTGAATGTGGGGCTTAAGGAAATTCATCAGCATAGATGTTGCAGTTAGCATAATTTTGTGATTTAGGAAGGGAACAGAAATGTACTAGTGTTCTAGCTCATTTATAGAAAATACAAACAAACCTCAATAAGAATGAAAAAAAAATGAATTTAAAATGTTGAGATGAGACCAAAATAAGTGGAAGTAGAAATCATAGCTGATATTTTTACTTCATTATTACATTTTTAAAGAGTTTGGATTTTTCAACCATATGTATGAAGAAATCATTCAAATTTATAGTGTATCTATTTTTAAATTCCTGTCCCATACTGACTTAGTGTCTGTGCTGAGAATATAGAAACCAGTGGCCAAGTGCAAGAGGTCATGTCATTAAATAATTTTTGTTTGTTTGCCAACAACCAAAATGACCCGAGCCACCTCATTCCTTGGGAAGATACTTACTTTCTGCTCCCCACTCAAATCAATGAAGGCATTGAGGGACACTGTGGGTATACAGAGAAAAGCACTTCAGGGCAAGGAACAGCATGTGCAAAGTGTCTGAGACAGGAAGAAACCAGATATAGTTGAAGCAAGAGAGGCCAGTGGGGAGAGAGGGAGGAGATGAAACGGAAGAGCGAGCTGAGCAGTTACAGGATTTCCTCCAACAATGTGACAAAATGCGGAAGCTCTGAGAGTCAGCTTTTGATTTCTAATATTCCGAGTGTCGAGTCTATCTCCTATCCCTGTTTTAAAGGTAAGTCCCCCTCTTACCTAGCTCAGGTGTGTAAGGTGAGGTTGCAGAGACTAGGCTTCCGAGAGCCAAGGTTTCCAGGGCAGGAGGTTCACAGAGTGTGGAGGAACAGTGACCCTGGTCCTGGGGATAGATGCAATGCCATCATGCATTGTTATGAGTGTCGCTACTATTGCCTTTTTCTAATTTTAATTTGTGAAAAATAAGAATTCTCTCTTTTTTAATGCTTCTGCTTAATTCTCCATTTACTTTCATCACTTATTATAAATTAATTTCTGTTAATAAAAATTTCCAAAACATGGAGAAGTGAGACAATAGAATAAGGGATCACCAGCATGTACCATCATCTAACTTTAAGAGTGATCAACTTATTAGCAGTTTTGAGTTCCCATTCTTATTTTCCTAGAGAAATAGGAGACTCTAAATTTATAAAACTATCATAACATCTATAATCAAACATAATTCAAGTAACACTCTACACATTATTTTGGCTATTACCCTCAATGTTAGAGCAATATATATATGTAACTCTAGTTATTAGGGTTGGACACATTAGTAGTATGAATTAGCAATTATCAATCTATGTAATGAGCTTTACAGCCTGGAACCAATAAGAAAATATATTGTAATTATTGAGAGCCTGTTTTCTCACTAAAAGACAAGGAAATTTTTGTTTATTTGTTTTTTGATACAGAGTCTCACTCTGTTGCCCCAGCCTCAGCTATGTTGCTGTAGCCTCAGACTAGCTCACAGTAGCTTCCAACTCATGGGATCAAGCAATGCTCCCACCTCAGCCTCCTCTGTAGCTGAGACTACAGTTGCCCATGACAACACCAGGCTAATGTTTTTTAATTTATTTTGTTTGTAGAGATGAAGGTCTTGTACTTCCTCAGGCTAGTCTTGAACTGAACTCCTGAGCTCATGGGATCCTCCCACCCTGTCCTCCCAGGATGGCAGTATTACAAGCATGAGCCATTGTGCCTGACCCCAGGAAGCTGTTATTGAGAAAATGAAAATGCTATAGTGAACAATGGATTGTTAGAATTAAATCATAGGTGTTAGTGTAAGCACCTTTAGTAGATGTCAAAATGAATTGTGCACATATAAACATTTCCAATTTCTGCCCAACATGATTTCTACTTCACAATGGTTAAGTACTACATATAAATATTTGCTATTAATATCAAGTCATTACCACCAGGAAGTGGGTGCACACATAGAAACACTCAGCATATTGGGATCTGGCCTGGGATCCCAGCTCCAGGGCCCAGGTTAACCCAGGAATGGCCCAGGGAGTGGGGAGGGGGTCTCATCTCATGCGACTGCCATGACTCTGTGGCAGGATCCATGGGTCCCAACCTGAGGGAGGGACCCACAAATCTGAGTAGCAGTGGTCATACCCTATGAACTCCTTCTGGAAGCTGGTTCCCATTTCAATCTGCAGCCCGGGGCCACCTGCACATCTCAGCGACATAAAAGGCTGATTGTGAGGTCTGTGGTGCTCCCAGTACTGTGAGGCAGAGACTGTGTGTGTGGAGAGGGCTGTAACCCTGTAGGACCCCTGCGTACACCATACTGGGGGTAGGGGATTGCCAAGAACCAGCTTGGGGCATCTGCTGAGCTGCAATCCAGAAAGTCTTGCTTCACTCGGCTGTTCACAGGCTGTTCACAAGTGTGTCTCCTTCCAGGAGCTGCCCAGTAAAGGTCCCAAATATGCCCTGGGATGAATGCAAATTCCCAGTGGTTCTCCCACCATGATATTTTTTTTTTTTTACAGATAATATCCTAAAAGAAGGTCCATGCAGATTTCTCTGCTCCTGTGAGCACTAAATAGATACAGGAAAAACATCTGAAAAGAATTAATATTCATTGTCAGGGTCCGGGATGTCAGATCACCAGCCCTGGCCTATGAAACTGTCCAGATGAGGACTGTTGTGTTACCTTGCTTAGGATCAACTCCCCTTAGGTCCATAGGTAATTTGTCTTAGCAAAAGAGAGAGACAGAGGGATAAACAGTCTTTGAGGGAGAGAAACAGTCTTAGTAGGAGAATGAATCTTAGCAGTCTTTGTTGAAGGGCGCCAGGGAGGTGCTCTCCGAACAGGAGGAGCAAAAGAGTTAGAGTTGGTGAGAGAATGAACAAATCCAGACTAACCTCTTCGACAGCTACTTATAGAAATGGTCCCACGGCTATTTACACCACAGGTGTGGAGACTGCCAAGCACTGACTCTCGTGCTCATGCTCTCGTGTTAAGGAGAGCTGAATCCTTTCCCCATGCCCTTATCACCAAGGTGTTACATTACCAACATGTTATATCACAGGTGTCTCTTATAAGTTAAGAGCATTCAAAGCTTAACTCTCCCTTCTTCCCTTGAACTATATAGTCTCCTACATATTCCCCCTTTTTGTGTATTTTGAGATAAGTGTCTAGTATGGCAAGGGCAATTATTCTTGTTGCGCAGCCCTTTCTCTTTCTAGGCAAAATAATAAAGAATATAAGGCGATTGTCAAAATTCAGAATTCCAGGTGGGGGCTTCCCTAAGTGGTGGAGCCCTGTATCTAAATTCAGGCTTCAGCTGCTGCTAGAGAAAAGATAATGACTAATGTGTTACTTTCTTTAAAAGGTATTTCAAACTAAGAAAATCTTTTGCTGAGAGAATTTACAATTTCCATTTCATCTATGGTAAATTGTGTTAACTGGAGAACAAAGGTCCCACTTCCCTCATGAAGCTTTTCCTTTGCTATTTGAGTTGTAGCTAACAGAAAACAGTCCTGCTTTTCTTGCAGTCTTTCCTAATGAAGATCTTACTGCTTTTCCCACCTTTTGCTACCTCTACTTTTAGTAGCTGGTAACCAAACATCCCACTTTTCTTTTTCTTTCTTTTTTTATTAAATCATAGCTGTGTATATTAGTCTAATCATGGGGTACAATGTGCTGGCTGCATATACAATCTAAAACATTTTCATCAAACTGTTTAACATGGCCTTCATGGCACTTTCCTAGTTATTGTATGAAAACATTTGTTTTCTGCATTTAGTTAAGTTTCATCTGCACCCTTCCAAGATGCACCATAGAGGTGATCCCACCAGTTACCCTCCCTCCACCCCAACCTCGCCCCTCCTCTCCTCCCTTGCCCCTTTCCCCATATTCTTGTGCTATTGTTGGGTTATATGGGTTATATAAATTAGCTTCATAGTAGGGCTGAGTACATTGAATACTTTTTCTTCCATTCTTGAGATACTTTGCTAAGAAGAAGATGTTCCAGCTCCATCCATGTAAACACAAAAGAGGTAAAGTCTCCATCTTTCTTTAAGGCTGCGTAATATTCCATGGTATACATGTACCACACTTCTCCAAAGAAGACAGGCGCATGGCCTACAGATACATGAAAAAAATGCTCATCATCCTTAATCATCAAAGAAATGCAAATCAAAACTATGTTGAGATATCATCTAACTCCAGTAGGATTAGCCAACATAACGAAATCCCCAAACCAGAGATGCTGGCGTGGACGTGGAGAAAAGGGAACACCTCTACACTACTGGTGGGAATGCACATTAATACGTTCCTTTTGGAAGGATGTTTGGAGAATATTTAGAGATCTAAAAATAGAACTGCCATTTGATCCTATAATTCCTTTACTAGGTATATACCCAGAAGACCAAAAACCACATTATAATGAAGACATCTGTACCAGAATGTTTATTGCAGCCCAATTCACAATTGTTAAGTCATGGAAGATGCCCAAGTGCCCATCGATCCACAAATGGATCATCCCGCTTTTCTTGTGGTCCTTGGTAGCTAAGTTCCTACTGCTTTCACTGCCCTTTGCCACTTCTGCCTTCAGTAGCTTGCGAACAAAGGTACCACTTTTCTTGGAGAGCTTTTCCTTTGCTAGTTGAATCCAGGCCTTATTTCAAAGGTCCGCTTGCCCAATTTTGCTTCCCTTTGTTACTCCCTCTTCTGTCTATGAAGGGTGCAATATACACCGAGTGTATTTTCCTTCTTCACTCCTCATCTGTGGATTGAGGTACAAGCCTGCAAGAACGGGGGTTCCCATACTTAAGAGAAAGCCACATAGGTAAAGAGAGAATTTAGTTTATCTTCTTTTCCTCCATTGTCATTTGTTGGTCTGGTTTGATTTCCCCATATTTGTATCTGGGGTGCCTAAGGTCCCGCACACTGTGGGCAGGATCCTCCCTTGGCATAAAGTTGAAGGAATTGTGCTATTTTAACCAAAGAATTTACCGAAGAATAGTTTGAAATGAAGATGTTATGTTATAGAAGCTGAGTTGTTTTCTTTTGCCTATAGTTTGAAATGAAGATGTTATAGAAACCATCAGCCTTTCTTTTGACTTTTACGATCCTTCCCTTCCAAGTAGAACCTTTGACTGCCTTAAAGGGACAGAGGGCATTGATCATTCTAAAACTACTTTTGGCTGAGAGTGGACATTGATACAGGGGAAGGCAGTTAGAGGTTCTTTTCCCTAACTGATGAGCTCTCACAACCTGTTCCCAACTTCTTGTCTTTCTCTTTTACTTTTTACTTTTCATGTTTCTTCCTCCCCTTACTATTTTTATCTGCCAAAGGATTCTCTCACCCCCCGAGTCTAAAGGCTTTTGTTTGCTAAAGGTTCTTGTTCCCTAAGTCTATCTTTTCTCTTTCCCTTTAGTTTAAAGCCTTTTGTTTTCTTTTTCCATGCCACTCCTCAGAAGAGGTGATTAGAATTTGGAAAGAGAAAGCACAGGAGAGAAGGGAAGAAACTAGATGAGGAAGGCCTGTTGTTGTCTGTCTTTTTCTTATATATTTCTTTCCCATCTTTATCTATATATTTCTCCTATCTCTTTTTCTTTTGTTTGCTAAAAGCTTGTGTTCCCTTTGGTTTGTGTCTGCTATCCCATCTTTGTCCTCACTTGTCAGGGCCCAGGATGCCAGGTTGATGACCTCAGCCTATGAAACTGTCCAGACTTGGACTGCTGTGCTACCTTGCTTGGAATCAATTACCCTTAGGTGCCAGAGGGCAATTTGTCTTAGCAGAAGAGAGAGAGAGGGAGAAACAGTCTTAGTAGGAGAGTGAATCTTAGCAGTCTTTGTACAAGGACTCCGGGGAGGCGCCCTCCAAGAAGGAGGGGAAAAAGAGTTAGAGTGAGCAAGTCCATGAAAGAATGAACTAATCTGGACTAACCTCTCCTACAGCTACTTATAGAAATGATCCTGTGGGTGTTTGTACCACAGGTGTGGAGACGGCCAAGCACTGACACTCATGCTCTCGTGTTAAGGAGAGCTGAATCCTTTCCCTATGCCCTTATCACCAAGGTGCTACCTTACCAAGATGTTATATCACAGGTGTTTCTTAGAGCATTCAAAGCTTAACTGTTGCTTCTCCGTCCCTTGAACTGTATAGTCTCCTACAATCCATTTATTAAAAAATCCTCAAACCCCTGTCAAACCAGGAATAAAAATAAACTTCTGATATTAGAAAAGTCATTAAAATCCTGTCGCTAACATCATAATTAATAGTCAAACTTGAAAACTTCCTTCCTATCATTGACAGCAAGGTGAAGATGCCTAATTTTAGATATCTTAAATAATTTCTACTTAACATTATGCTTGAGGTTTTGTCCATTATGATGAAGCTATAATAAAAAGAGTTTATAAGTGATAAGACTGGAAATGAAAAGCTAAAATTGTCTTCATTCCCAAATGACATTTATTTTGAGAGCACTGGCTGAGCATAGCTCACTACAGCCAGGACCTTCTGGGCTCAGGTGATCCTCCTGCCTCAGTCTCCTGATTAGCTAGGGCTATATGCATGTATTATCATGCCTGGCTAATTTTATAATTTTTTTGTAAAGACAGCATCTCACATTGTTGCTCAGGCTGGTCTCAAGCTCCCGCACTAAAGCAATCCTCCCGTCTTAGCCTCCCAATGTACTGGGATTATAGTCATGAGCTACTGTATAGGGCCAAAAAAGGCAAATTTTTTTCTATAGAAAATACTAAGAAATAATATTCAAGGTATTCTAAAACTAATGTGTGAGCAGGATACAAAGATATACTATATATATATTTCTATGTGCTATCTTGAGCATGAAACTTAGAAAACCGTCATTAACAATAGAATCCCAAACAAATACTCATAAATATATTTGATAAAGCATGTGCAAAACCTCTCTCCTGAAAACTAAAAAACATTGCTGAGAGAAATTAAAGAAAACTTGACTAAATGGGGTAGTATGAACAGTTCTGGATTGAAAGACTCCAATGTATTGAAGGACTTATTTTTCCCAAATCAATGTAGAGATTCAGTGCAATCTCAATTATCCTTCCAGAAAGCTTTTTCATACAAATTGATAAGCTGATTCTAAAATGTATATGGAAATGCAAATTACCTATAATATACAAAGGAATTTTTATAAAGACCAAAGCTGAAGGACTTATACTACCTTTCTTCAAAACTCACTATAAAGACACAGAAATAGAGTGTGATAGTTAAGTGTCAGGGTTCACTGGGGGTCTGATCTGAGTTGAACATTGACAAGGAAAACAACAGTGGGGAAATGATGAGACTTTGGGCCAACTGAATGCATAAAGCCTGGAGAGGCATACATTGACTCACATGTCTTGTGGCAGATGGAGACAATGCAGCAATTTTCTGATTTCTCATAAACCTTTTATTGATCTCTAACACAAAGCGTATATGCAAAATGTAAAGGTGTCAAAATTCTAAAATAGGATTAGAATAATCCCAAGACCCCCGGAAGATTGGGTAAAGAGGAAATGGCTGGGTAATCAGGAACACAGGGTAGTGAATTGTCAATGATGGCAGATAACATATTTAGAAATGGGGAGGTGAAAATAAGTTTCATCTCCACTGGACAAGCAACCCAGCCTCCCTAATCTAACTGCTGATCAGGAGTTCAAAGAGCTTGGCTGTCCTTCCTGCTGACTCTCCCCACAGAGATGGTCTGAGCAACTTTGCCCTGTCTCAGGTGCCTCTGAGCTCCTTTCATCTTTGGTGGTCTTGATGAGCCCCCAGGAATGACACATTTATGGGCTTTGCCCTGGAATGAGGTGAGAGGTTCAGCAAAAAATCAGCCTCCTACATATAAGGAGGGACAAATAGGTGAATGAGACAGAATACTAAGCAGCAACAGCTCTGCACCAAAATGGTCTCAACAAAGATGCCAAGGAAATTTAATGGAAGAAAGTTTTCTCAACACGTAGTGATGGAACAACTGGGGATTCACGTTGTTAAAGAGCTAACCTTGTCCTCTACCTCGCATCATACACAAAAGGAATTGGGGATTGCACATAGACCTAACTGTAAAATCTAAAACTACAGAGCTTATTTTGAAGAAAACATAGTTGAATATCTTTATGGCATAGAGATATACAAAGATTTCTTAGGTATAACACAGAAGAATTAACCATAAAAGAATCCCTGATAGATTTAACTTCATAAAATTAAAAACTGCTTATTAAGACAGGCGTGGTGGCTCACACCTGTAATTGTAACACTCTGGGAGGCTGAGGCAGCTGGATTGTCTGAGCTCTGGAGTTTGACTCCAGCCTGAGCAAGAGGGAGAGCCCGTCTCTAAAAATAGCTGGTGTAGTGGTGGACACCTGTAGTCTGAGCTTCTTGGAAGGCTAAGGCAAGAGCATCTCTTGATCCCAAGAGTTTGTGCTTGCTGCAAGCTATGATGCCATTTTGTCTCAGACAAAGTGAAACTTTGTCTCAAAAACAAACAACAATAGCACTGCTGATCAAAAGATACTATTAAAATGAATAGACTAAGAGAAAGTATTTGAAATCCCAGTACACGTAACAAACTTCCACAAACCAATGAAAAAAGAACTAAAAAATGAGCAAAAGCAAAGGAAAAAATGATTAGCAGTTTCAAGTCAACAGCAAAATGCAAATAAAAACATCTACTAAAAATGCTGAAATGAAAACGAAACTCTGTACCAAGTGCAACTTAGCAGGCAGGGAAAGAGAAGGCTAAAATGTTTCTGATAAGAAAGCACAAAGTTCCATCCACATTGAAAAACAGCTTTGCAGTTTAACTTTATAAACTTAAACATTGACATTCTCCCCCGCCCCCTGCAGTTTTTGGCTGGAGCTGGGTTTGAACCCACCACCTTGGGCATATGGGGCCGGCACCCTACTCCTTTGAGCCACGGGCGCCGTCCCACATTGACATTCTTTAACCTGGCAGTTCCATTACCAGGTATTTATCCCAAAGATAATTAACTATGTGTTCATAAGAAGACTTGTAGAAGAAACCATGACAGCTTTTTTCAAGGTAGCCCCAGCTAGAAACAACACAAATGAATGTCTATCATCAGGATAAGTGAACAAATTCTGGTACTTTATACAATGGAATTCTACTCCTGAATAAAAAGAAACAAATGAGGAATAAATTTTACCATATGGATAAATCTTACAGATGTTATTCCAAGTAAAAAAAGCCAACACAAATGTTGGCTTATGTGATGTTCTGGAACAAAATGCACTCAACTTGAGAAAAAAATAATAATAGTTGACTCTGGCACACAGAGCTAAATCAAAAACTCATAAGCGAATTTTGGGGGAAATGAAAAATATTCAATATTTGATACAGATGTGGATTACACTTATTTAGCCATTTTTTAAAAAAAATGTGTAACTAAGATACGTGTAAATTTTACCTAAAGTACCTAAAATTTACTGGGGTGCAGGGGAGTGAGTGGAGTTACAGATGGCGGGATGTTTATAGTTGTTGAAGGTGAGTGATGAATACTTTATGCTGCCTTGTTCGCTTTGTAGGTGTTTGAAAATTTCTATAATAGAACATTTGTTTTGTTTTGTTTTGTAGAGGCAGAGTCTCACTTTACCGCCCTCGGTAAAGTGCCGTGGCGTCACACAGCTCACAGCAACCTCCATCTCCTGGGCTTAGGGGATTGATTCTCTTGCCTCAGCCTCCCAAGTAGCTGAGACTACAGGCACCCACCACAATGCCTGGCTATTTTTCTGTTTTTACGGTTCTACCAAGGCCGGGTTTGAACCCACTACCTTTGGTATAAGGGGCTGGCGCCCTACTTGATGAGCCACAGGTGCTGCCCCATAATTGAACATTTTAAAAGCATGAGCTATAAAATATTAGACATACTGTGTGACATTATGGCAACAAAAATGTTGAAAATTTAATGACATAGAAAAATGTTCAGAATAAATGGAAAAATGCACTTATAAAAAAGTACCTTTTGAAAAGACATATTCCAATGTGTAGAAAGTCACTGAAGAACTGCATTATAAAATATAAGCAGGATTATTTCTTATACCATAGTGGGATTATAGGTGATTTTAATATTTTTTGTGTGCTTTTTTCCTATTTTTTTCCTCCAGTGAATATGTGTAGCTTCATCATTCTATTAATCTCTTTCTTATAATTCTTGCATATAACTGACATCTAGCTCAACCCATGGACAGTTTGGGCATTTGCTTATTTCACATCTCTGTCAGTGCTGAAGGAGGCTGGGAGGCCTGTCTACCTGCAGTTCCACGTGGCTGAGGGATTCAGAGGACTGAGTAAATTCTCCCAGGGCGTGTGCAGGGGGTTCCTCAGATTTCAGAAGAAAACATAAGAACATCTCTAAAAATTTGTATTCGAATTATCTAAATTCATTTGATGTCTATATTTGTCTATTTGGTTGTTATATGTTAATCAGTACAGTTGATAATTAGACATACATACGTTAAGGTTTTAGAGTGAAATTATTTTTTCTTTCTTTTTTCTTTTCCCCTTCCTTCCTTCCTTCCTTCCTTCCTTCCTTCCTTCCTTCCTTCCTTCCTTCCTTCCTTCCTTCCTTCCTTCCTTCTTTCTTTTTTTGTAGAGACAGAGTCTCACTTTATTGCCCTCAGTAGAATGCTGTGGCGTCACACAGCTCACAGCAACCTCCAACTCCTGGGCTTAGGAGATTCTTTTGCCTCAGCCTCCCCAGTAGCTGGGACTACAGGCGCCCACCACAACGCCCGGCTATTTTTTTGTTGCAGTTTGGCAGGTGCCAGGTTCAAACCCGCTACCTTGGGTACCTGGAGCTGGCGCCCTACTCACTGAGACACAGGTGCCACCCCGTGAAATTATTTTTTCATTGAATGAACAAAACAATCTGAGGATGCTGATTGAGAAGACAGTTGGCGGAGTGTGTCATTTGAGGAGCTCCGGGTGAGGTGCTTTGAACAGAGAGGTCCCTCCTGAGAGGTGGGTGGGGCCTTCAGGAGGGCCTCTCTGGAGAGTTGAGGATGCACCTAGTTCTGGGTGCTGCTCTCTGAGCAGAGACTGCTCCTCACAGCCATAGGCAGGCTGCTGTCCTGAGGACTGTTCCCAACCCGACCCACATACATATGACGTAGAGTGTCTTTCCCCTTAAATTCAACTAAATTCACAGTTCGATAGCTTGCCATCTGACAGTTCTGATGTGCATTTTAAAAATTTGGCCATGTACACACAGAGGCTATTGCACTGTGTACGTGTTTGTATGTCCCATTTTCTTCCTATCCTTATGTGTGATAGACACTTGAGTTGTTTGCCTATTTTGGCTACTGTGAATAGTGCTGCTGCAATGAAGACAGGAGTGAAGACACAGTTTTGACATACTCATTTCAATTCCTTATGATGGGATGGCTACATCATAGCGCAGTTCCATTTTTGGTATATTTTGAGGAACTTCCAGACTGTGTTGTACACATACATTTCACACTTGATCTTAGCCAAAAGGCCAAAAAAGCGATGTACACATATATTTCAAAATTACTAAAAGATGACATTTTAAACAGTTTAATTACAACAAAAAAAGAGATAAGTGTGTGAGGTGATGCAGATGTTAATCAGCTTGATATAGTCATCCCACAATGGAAACATATATGAAGACATCACCTTGTCCCTCATCAATATATACAATAATTATTTGACATTAAATTAAAAATAAAGCAAATGTAACCGATTTAGCTTCTAATGATTGTGTTTTAATGTAGCACCCCTGAATATTTAGCAACCCTCTGCATGTGGAGATGAGTAGATAAAGTGAAGCAAGATATAAAGAAATTCAATCATTAACGTAAGGGCACACTCAAGGAAATGTCTTATTGTTCTTTATTTTCCTTCTACCCAGACTTTGCCAGAAAAATACCAATCAGAAAACTAAAAGCAGCTGCTTAAATTCTACACCGCTGGTAAGAAGGAAGCCAGGAGGTGAAGGGAGAACCGAGTATGTTTTCCTTTAATGATTGATAAAATGTACAGAGCTGGAATTCGCGTTAGATATTTTCTAGTAATTTCATTTGCCTACTGCAAGAGTCTCATCCGGAATTGCTTGTGGGGCCACGTCCTGAGCTCAGCACTCACAAACTGATGTATTACATGATTACCTGGCATTGCATTTAACTACGTAAACAGTACTTTGGGAATACGTTTTTAAATTCCATCCTTATCATCATGAAAATAATTATTTAACAAGGAAAGAGAGAAAGGGCGTTTTGACAAGCTAATGAAACCTGGGATTGCAGACTCCTGTCACCACTGAGATGGTCGTCTCACTTCTCATACCAGGCTGCTTCTGTGTGCCCATAAAAATGTGATGACCGGCTTGCTCTGCATGGATTGCGGGTGCACTGGAGAGCCTGTGTGTGTGTGTGTGTGTGTATGTGTTTGGAAGGGTCTGTGTGTCTGACTGCTCATAGATGTATTTCTGACATCTAAAACATTGTCCCTCACATAGGAGGCATGTGCTAAATATCTCTCTTGCCTTTGGTGAGGGCTCCCCCAGCCTTCTTTGCCTCTGCCTTCCTCCCAAGTCCCCTTTGCCATCTCTGCTTCTTGGACTCTGAGAAGTGATGAATCCCAAGGCCCTGCCCTTCCCTCTCCTCTGTTTTAACCCTTTCTCTTGAGGGCATGGTTTAAGTTCAGCCCAGTTTTTTTCTTTTCTTTCATGCTGGAAATGGGTTTTGGTGGGGTTTCCCAGACTTATACCCTGAGACAGAGAGTTGGGTGCTAGTTAAGGAAGTCGTCTCAGGAGAAATGGATGGAGAGTCAGGAGGCAATCCAGGAAGGAGCCAGGCCAGGTGGGATTCAAGGGCAGTCTTAGCTGTGGCCTGGCAGGTGGGAGCTCTGGAACCTGAGCCCTAGAGCTGTTCACGGAGTGGTGGGCTGCACCACCTGCACAACTGCCCTGCCCTCAGCACACCCAGCTGCAGCTGCCCTCACACTTCTGAAGAAGCTGCGGACACTGGGGACAGACCCACGTCCCTAGGATATATGGTCTGAACTGAGACAGCGCCTCCTCCAGGGTAACACTGGAAAGATGAGACTGATTTATCCACACTCTTTAGTTCTTGATCCATTATCATCCCTGGTCTGTGTTAAGACCCTTTTCTCATTTCACTTTTCCTGCTTTATCCCCAACCCCCAATCCCTACCCTTGCCTGCTACAAGGTGCTGGCTGGAGACTGAGGTCCATTACAACACATGGGCTGTGCAGGGATCACCGTGCTGCCTACATGGGGCACTGGAGCAGGGACCCAGGCAAGCTTCAGTGTTAGAGATGTACCCACACAGGCCCAGAGGAAAGAGGCAAGATGGATCTCCACTCCCTAGGAATATGGGAAATGCACCAGGGCAAATGGGGTCGTCTGCATCATAACACAGTGGGCCCCTTTCATGGGGCTTGAAAGAATCCTAGTGGCTTCCAAGGGCAGGGCACCCATAATCACTGCCACAGAATAATTTTTGTGTTGTCATAAAGAAAAGATAAATTTTTTTTATGAGAGACATTCCTGTTACCCTATATGATTCTGTAAATGTGTCAAATTATCACATGCACTCCCCAAATATGTACCTCTATTATGCATCAATGAAAAACAATTTGTCAAGCAAAGAAATTTTCCTTAGTCCTCACTTGTTTTAAATTTGGTAAAGTGATGTCTTACATTGAATCTAGTAAAACTCGTGTTCATAGATATATCTGTCTTGGATGTTGTCAGATACTTTATGAATTATTAATGTTTGACTTGTTTTGTTTCTTGGTTAAGGTTTCTAACTTGGTGTCTGATCTGTTCATAACTTACTTAATCAAATCATCTTTTTTTTTTTTTTCTTGAGACAGTGCCTCAAGCTGTCACCCTGGATAGAGCGCTGGGGCATCACAGCTCACAGCAAACTCCAATTCCCGGGCTCAAGCAATTCTCCTGCCTCCACCTCCCAAGTAGCTGGGACTACAGGTGCCCGCCACAACACCCGGCCATTTTTTGATTGCAGCCATCATTGTTGTTTGGCGGGCCTGGGCTGGATTCGAACCTGCCAGCTCAGGTGTACGTGGCTGGTGCCTTAGCTGCTTGAGCCACAGGCACCGAGCCTGAAGCAAATCATCTTAATGCCTGATAGTGTCTTGGTAGCTATTGTAGATCTTTTGTAGCATAAAGAGAGAGACATAAGCCTTTGATATAATCCTTCATTAACTAAAATCAAAATTTCTGATTATGTACGGGAGGTTCTGAATCTGTATCAATTAAATGAGAAAAGAAATTTTGTGCTGCAACCCTCTTAAAGACATAGATGCAGCAATTATTTATATTTGGAATAGTTATGATTTATCTTGGGATGTTAATATCTGTATGAAATGGACATTTACTAACATAAACTGCCCATTATCATAGAAACACAATGAGTGATAGTTCCAAATAGGAAACACAAGATCACTTTTGTTTTGCATGGAAAATATATTTCATTATCCTTGTACTTGGACATAAAAATTAATTCATATAAAAAAAAGTCAAAATCATCTTTGGATAATGGTTCTTCACTTTTACAAATATCTCCAGCAAAGGAGGCATTTTATATTGTTCTCAGGAAGCTTTATTAACTGTAGTATTCAAAGTTGTTCCACCTAGTACATAATTTCATTCATCTGTAAAACTCAGGAATCCTCTGGGTTTGACATTTTCAGTCACTTTCTTCTCTCTTTTTATGAATATTGGGTCTTGCTTGACAATTGTAGATGTATTAAGGGTTTTTAATCTTCAACTTGAATAATTGTAGCTTTTTCTTTGTACTAGACACTACCCATTTTTTTTCAGGTTTCTTTTTATTATTAAATCACGAACACATAGATCATATACATATTAATGCATTTATGGGGTACAATGCACTAAATTCATATGAAATTAGGAATGCTTACATCACATTAGTTAATATATCCCTCACCTTGTTTACTTAATTATTGTGTTAAGACATTTATACTCTATGCTTAATAGATCCAATTCTATTGGATTCTATTATTTTGAGGCATATTCATTCTTTGCCTAGTTTTTTAAGGGGATTTTTTTTTTATCATGAAGGGATATTGGATGTTGTCAAATGCTTTCTCTGCATCAATTCAGATGCTCTCCTGGTTTTTGTTTTAAATTCTGTTTCTGCAGTGAATCACATTTACTGACTTACATGTGGGATGAAACCCATTTTATCATGGGAAATTGTGCTTTTGGATTCAGTTTGCACAAACTTTATATAAAGATATCTATTAATATCTTTACAAGCCATACATTGCTCTTTAGAATTCTTCCAGGTAGAAATTGATGGAGCATTTCTGTTTTCATTTTTCTCTCTCTGTAGGTAGTAAGGTTTCAGCTTTCAGGTAGTGGTAGATGACCATCTTTAACCACTTAAGTGTCTTGTTTTAAAGCAATGAAATGAAATTGTTCTTATTTATTTATGTCTTTCTTATTTATAAGGACTAGAGTGTCAAACATAATAGAAACAACTTAGACTACTTGAAGTGTCAACAATTTAAATAAGGTACTGGTAAAAAAAACTAAACTCCCACATCTTTCTGGACAGGAGATGATTCATACAAATGTAAATCATGCAGATACATTTCAAAACATAACATGTGATTAATTTAAGTAATGTTAGTTATGTCAGTGATACTTGTAAATACCTGGGAAATTTTTTGTTCTAGGTTATTTGTGTTAAGACATTATTGGATATCATAGTGTTTTTATAATCGTGAACAAGAAGTGAAGGCAGTAATATTTTGATGACATCTGTACGATCTCTCGTAATCCTCCCCCCATAAGGAAACAGGTTACAAAATGACAGAATGGAGGTCAAGTCCACGTCTGAATGACTCCACAACCTGTTTACTTTGTGTTAGACCATGGAGTTGTGGTGAACGTTATACTTAATTTGTCTAATTTGGTACTTGTTATTCTTAAGGCTGTTGTCTTTTGTTCAATTGTAGATGTATTTGAAAACTTTTACTCTTCAACTTGAATAACCATATACCTTATTTTCTTTATGCTAGATGCGCTATCCCATTTCTTACCTAAGATCCTGTATGGTGTAAAGGTAAGTAATTAAGAGCTATTAGTATTTGCTTACAGGGGTATAAAAAACCCAATATGATATTTAACATAGGGTTTTATGTTTCTTTCTTAAATTATGGAAGTACATAGGAATGCCTCAGTGCTGTAATCACACAAAAGGAGCTGCATCTCTTCCACAGTCTAAAACTTTTAAGATTAATTTTTACAAAGGACTCTCCTTGCAGTGTCTTGAACCAGTGCTTTAGAATTAGATAATTGTATTCAACTTAAAAATAAATATGGCAACAATGTTCCAGAAATAAATGTTTAAATGTATTAAAAGTATATTTTATATTTTCAAAACAGATATTAAAATATTTAATTGACAAACTAAATCTTTTTTTTGTTTGTTTTTTGGCCGGGGCTGGGGTTGAACCTGCCACCTCCAGCATATGAGGCTGGTGCCCTACTCCTTTGAGCCACAGGTGCAGCCCCAAACTGAATCTTGTATTTGTTCCCTACTCTCGTTTTCATTTTCAAAATTGCAGAATTCTTTGTAGGTTGTCGTTAATTCTACTAGTTTAGAATTAAGCACAATCTTCTTAACCTCATATACTTTTTCTAAGTAAGGTTATCTAATCCTACTCCCAATGTATATATCTAGAATTGTCTTCTACACCCCCAGGGGCCTGAAATTTGATACGTCACCAATGAAGATGTCATTGGCCCTCATCTGACTCCTTCCTTTTTTTTTTCCCTTCATTTATTTTATTACAAAATGTTAATTAAGAGGGTACACGGGTTTTGTTACATGGATATCTTTATAGTATTTAAGTTGGGGCTTTTGGTGCACCCATCATCAGAATAGTATTCATGGCCTTAGCAAAGTATATCAAGAATGGAAGGAAAAAGTATCCAATGTATACAGCCCTAATATGAAGCAGATTTATATCTTTCATGTGAAGGCTACAATCCTTCCTGACTTTTTATAATCTTCTCTGTCATCTGGCTTTCCCGCCCTAGTAAATAACATCTGGGACATAGCCGGGAAACAGGGAAGCAGGAAGGGTCCTACCTCGAGCTAGCCCAGTCATTCACCAAGTGCTTTGTTTACCACCTGCTCACTAATTTCCATATCTTACTACTGAAAATCACCCTGACTTATGACCTTGAAACACTCTTTTCTAGTCCCCTCCCCCACCCCAGCTCATGTATCTTTACTTTGCTGCTAGGGTCACCTTTCTAAAATATATTTGTTATGATCTAAGTCATCTGCTTATGGAGCAGATCCCCATTACATGAAGGGGAAAGTGCATGTTGCAGGATGGTACAGTCTGGTCAGCCCTTATTCTCCCCTTTTCTCTCTCCACCTCACTCCCTGTAACTGTTTCTCTTTCACAATCTGGTCCTATCTCTGTAGCATTTCCTGACTTTCCCAGGTAGAACTGACTGTTCCCTCCCTTGTGCCCTTATTGTCCTTCATTCGCTTTAGAGCTAGTGAATTGTCCTTTTCCGTTCTTCTTTTCACCTTTACCCCCACTTTAAAATAGGGTACAATGTGCCTTCCCTTTACACGTTCAGTTCCTCTGAGAATACTGCCCATGATTGATGGACACTCTAAATATTTATTGTCTTACTGACCAAGGGGATGAGTTAATGCCATAAAGACAATGTGTTCTGAAGTTGGGGTTTTGCTTTTTAGTAAGAAGGGACAGAAAAATCCAGCAACTGTAAAGAAGAAAATTGGTATTAGTGTTATTGAAAATATTCTATAAGAGCAAAAAAATAATATCAATTTTGCTTTTGTGCACAAAAATAACAGAAGTGGTAAGTTAGTGAATATCTCTGGAAATGTTTCCATGCTTAAATGCTGTTATTGGAACTCTGATTCATGTATGGAGATCTATATATAACATGCATTTCTTTTAAATATTTTTCTTTTGCTGTTTTTCTTCCTACTACCAACTTTGTCTTTCTGAAACTACTTCAATCCTGAAATTATTTTCTGCCATCAATTTTATTTCATTTAAATAAAAATGAATGGTGACAGACTTGTACATGTACTTATAAGTCACAGTGCAAACGTTATCATAACAATTTAGAGATATAGCATCTGCCTTAGGATCTGAACAAAAGGGAGATACAGAAATCACCTTTGGCAATAACACCCTTTGCTTGCAGAAGCCATGTGTAGGGGAAACAATGTGAAGAGGATCTTGGGAACCTCCCTGTCCTAAAAATGGCAGCACCACCAGACAAGGGACCGTCCCAGGCATCTAGCCAAACATCCAGGAGGAGGTCAGAGAGGGCTGAGCCCCCAGAACTGCAAACGCTTTCAACTCATTCCTACCATGCGATTCCCAGTGGTGCCTGCTGGCCAAGAAGACTCAAGAGCAGAGGCTGAAGCAGGTGGGAGCTTTCCCCGGTCAGTTCAGAGACAGAGTTTACTACAGGAGTAGCATGGCTCAACTCAAACACCAGGCAGTGGCAGCCCCGTTTACCCCCTCAAATGTACACAAAGAGGGCTCAGGTGACTGCTGGCCTGGCTGAAGAGGATGCCCTATACACAGGGGAGCTCTGGCTCACCCATCTGCACTGTGTGACTCTGTCCTCTGGCCATACTTACAGGAGCCTTAACTGTGGATAAGCCATTTCTGATAGAAAACAGTGTTAAGAAAGTCACTACTGCCTGTTTTGGTATGCAACAGGCACACAAATTCTGGAGCTGTGCTGTAGCTCAGAGGGCATCAGGGAGGTCGATCTGCAGAGAGAAAAGAATGGAAAGATTGCTCAGAGGGGAGCAGAGAGGAGGGATGCTGAGAGCTTTCCTGATGTTGGCTTTCTTTCTAAAGCCCTCTGTGGTCTTAGCCTTAAGGTCTGGGAAAAACCCACTGTCTGAACATATAAAGCCCCGCATGTTTGCCTTTCACATTTCCTTTATGTGGGTGGACCCCCTCTTCATCCTTCCAGATTCAATTCAAGCACCTGTTCTTGAGAAAACTGTGCAACCTCCTCTGTGTCTGTCAGAGAGCTCAGCCTCTGTCCTCAGCCAGACTCTGGCTTCCCTGAAAAGACAGGGTCTAGATCTATCTTGGCAACACCATCATGTAACAGAAAGCTTGACCAAGAGCTCAAACAGAGTTTTAAAATAAAGTACTTGACAAGAGGAACTTTCCCAGAGGTATACCCCAAGGGGAGGGTAAAGTGTGTTCATGGCTTCTGGAAATTATCAGCTCACTGTAATCTTCCTCAGAAAACAGTTTTGCATGAATTGCGGCAGGAGAGCCCAGAATGTCAGACTGAAGAGTGGTCAGGAGGAATGCAAGGAAAAGGAAAATAAACTAAGCAAATTTTCAAGAAATTTGGCATGAAGAGGAGTAGGGTTGGTGTCTAGATGAAGAATGAAATGATTTATGGAAGAACAAGAGGGCCCAGGGCAGCAGAGGCCCTGCTTGTACCCGGCTAAAGAGAGTGACCATCAGGGCAGACCCTGACCACAGTCCTGGCTGTGCAACCCTTGAAGTTTTCTGGCTTTTGAGTCCAGGTGTCACAACCTTACTGCTGAGCTAGGAAGGACAGGCAAACCCAGGACTTGGCTTTAGACAAATCTTACAGGTAGTTGGATGAGCCTTAGCAGTGCAGGATGGGAAGGTATTCTTCCTAAGAGAATTATTGTGTGATTTGGAGCTGCTTTTGCCAAAAGTATTTAAGTAGGCTGGGATACAGAAAAAAGCTTGAGAAAGCTCTATATCAGTTGCTGCTCCCCTTGGCACCATTTACAAAGTGTGAGAGAACAGGTGGAGACCTCCAGGAGGGGAAGAAGAAAAATAAAGGTGACAGGGGAGCTGAGGAGATCCTGGACCTCATGGGATGCCAAGGTGGGGTTGGAAGTCAGTGGCAGTTGCTGGGAACAGTTGCTGGACAGGACTGTCGGAACCTCGGACAGTTAGTGGCTGGTTCTGTCCACAGTTGTGGAGGAAGGGACAGTGACTGCCAGAGGGGGCTGCAGGTGACAGGCTGGTGCTGGGCTGGAGGAAGATCCAGAAAATGACAAGCCGTTGACATACTCCTCCCTGTCTGCTCCCCAAGTCCCCAGTTCCAAGCTGGGTGTCAAGTCCCGAGAAGAGGAGGCTGGAGGGGCCTGTGTTCTGGGGGGCAGGGACAGGGCACAGGGCCTGGACTTGTAGAACAGGTTTGGCCTTTTTCTGACAGCTCCCCACTGTCTAGCAGCTACTCTGTGCACTGTCCCACTCACTGGGACACGGCTCTGCCGGCCAGAAGCAAGCCTGGCCTCACTGACAGACGGGAGGACAGGGCATCTCAAGGGAGACAGGCAGTACGTCTGTTGGATTTGACAAAAAAATTGGCTCCTGTTTCCCAAAGAGCCTGTGTGAAATGAGAAAAGAGCACAGGGACAGAGAGCTGTGTGCCCCTGCCTCCCCAAACCTCACAGCCCGCACTGGGCCCGGTGACATTTCCAAAGTGCATCCTAGATGTCGCTTTTCTTAGCTGCTTGACTGACTTTAGTCTGCTCTGCGCTGAGCAACAGGGGAAAGCTGTGTCATTTCCTCTTAGTGCCTCGAATGTCTTCCGAGACCTCCCCGACCTCCAGGCCGCTTCTTTTCTTCAACCTCCTGCTCCCATCCCTGGGCTGTTTCCACCTGGGGCTCACAGGCCTGCTGCTCTCCGAGACCCCCCCATCTCCCCTGGGGCTCCTCTAGGACTAGCACAGAAGGAGCTAACCCCCCTTGTAGGGGGTTCCTGTGTGATGGTGCCTCCCTGCCCTGCCTGTCTCCGATCTGCTCCTGTCCCTGTGGTCTTTATCAGACGTCGTGCTTGTCCCAGCGTCTGCTGGAGATGGTATCTTCTCAGTCCAGTACTTAGTACCCGTGTGCTGCCTACCCGACGGGTGCACAGAATCGGAGTTTTCCTTTTTCACAATCTAACCTGGGAGGGGGACTCCATTTGCATGGTAGTTTCTTATTAGTGGCTTTGATTTTTTATAAACTAAAGCTACAGTGTGTCAGCTGTACTTTCTAAGGCCCCAGGCCTTTCTTGCCACTCTGTCCTGGGTGGTCAGAATGAAAACAACTTTTTAAACAACTTTGTTGTCTGGCCGTTTTTCCACAGTGGATGCAACTGTCTTCCAAATATGTGATTCCTTCTAGAATGTACGGACACATGATTGCTTATGGGTAGTGGTTTCTTAAAGCTGTTTTGATCACTTTTGCATCCTTGGAGCACTGACTGGTATCCGCACATTCATAAATATTAATTGGATAAGTCTTTTATAACATGGCAAGGAACATATATAGGTTCATCTTTATTTAATGACACTGAAGTGTTAATAAGACTTTCAGACTTGGCAAGGAACCTATATGGTTTCATCTCTATTTAATGACACTGAAGCCTTAATAGTTTAAGGTTTTCAGACTTTCTAATAATAAAAAGTAATCAACATGAAAGTAGCATTCCTACGTTGTCCTTGTCAGTAGTTTGTGGTTATTCTGAATATTACTATAACTTGTCAGCCAATTTCTGCCTTCTTTAAACTCCACCAAGTCTGCTAGAAGGATAGATAGATTTGCTATTTCATCATGGATGTCAATGGGACAATAGTATTTGGATTATAGAAGTCTGCTTTACAGTTGAACATTTCAGGGCTGTGGTCCTTAGGTGGAGTAGCATATAATCAAAACGATTTGCAAAGGAGGCAGCAGGACAGAGAGGGGGTATAAAGTTCTGCTCCAGGAATAAAGAGACATGATATCCCAGGCCCTGTTCTACGATTATAGACAGCCGCATGACGGCAGGCCAGGAACTTCTCCTTCATTAGCTTGTTGCATCTGTAAACATGAGGGTTCTGTTAGGGTCCCTCTAGTTTTAACATTGGGAGGTTTATTTCCTGATCACATCTTCTGCCTCTGAAGCTCACCGTGACATAGTGGAAAGAGATGTGGTGTGAGTTTCAGCAGGTGTGGAGTCTTGATATCTTGCTGTGATAAAAAAGCATGTGGGGAGCTTGAGTTTAACGTCTGGGTTATACAGTACCTCCTGCACAGGGCTGGTGGGGTAGAGGAGTGCAGCCTTTGCTATCTGAGAGTGGAGTCTCTGGGCCTACAAAGCTGATGAGCAGAGGCCCGGAGGCCCAGCCAGGAGGTAGCTATCTTTAGCTGTGTGCAGGTCTGGCTTCTGAAGTTTTTGGGAAGACAGCCCAAATGCAAAATGGCTTATAGTTAAAACAATCTACAATAAGGGTTGTGGTAAATAGGAAGAAGATGGTATTCTGAATTTAGTTCTTTACACCATGACAGGTAACACTCAGCCTCATCATTAATTGATAGTGTTTGTGGTGTTGGGCTAGTTACTTGCCCAAGACACTGGAACGGTATTTCCTGGCCCCATTTTCTGCAAAACAAAGAGGTTAAAATAGATGATCCTTGGACTCCCTTTCATCTTTCTCAATCTGTGACTTAATTTTTCCCCCCTGAAATAATAGGTGCTAGATGAGTTTTTAGCCTAATCCTACCCTCTTTGGTGTTCTGACTTCAGATCCTTTGTTAGTAGGAAGGGTCTGGGGCCACAATTGTTACAAATTCGTGAGAAATACCATACAAATGAGTTCTGCCATCTCTTAGGCTCCGTGCTGATGGGCTCAAATAGAAAGCCCTATACATTCACAGTATGTGTTTATTCTGGCGGGATGAACTTATATGATGCCCAGGACATCTCAACACTGCTTAGTCCTATAAGTCTCCCTGAACTCCCAGAATGTGATATCTGTCATTTCTATGGAATAGATGACTCTGAATCCTACTCCAGGTCTTTCCTGCCTCTCATGCAGGAATTGTCACTACAGCACAGCTTTTTCCTCATTATCTTATTTGCACAGCTGAAACTTGAAGCTTAGTGTATACTTTTTAAATAGCCATGCTCCCTAATTTTACCAAAATGGTATTTATTTTAAGAATACAAACGTTTGCACTAGATTGTTGATTGCAGCTCAATTCACAATTGTGGAAATAAACTAAATGACCATCCTCCCAGGAATGGATTAACAATCTGTGGTATATACATACCATGGAACACTATTCAGCCGTAAAGAGATGGTGACTTTGATGCCAGAATTTTGTCTTCAGCAGATTCTTGGTCTCGGTAATTTGAAGAATAAATCCACAGACCACAGATCAGTGGGAAGACAGGATTTATTGACAGAAAGCATACAAAAACATCAGAGCTCCTGGCAGAGTGGGAAAACTCGAGTCAGGAGAGAAAAGTGCTTTCTCTCCCTCTCTGTCTGTCTCTGTGGCCTCTTTATCTAGGGGTATGTATAGTCTCATGGGCCCTTCTGTAGTTACATTTAGTGTGTCTGGAACCCTCTGTGACATATCTGGGACACTCTGTAGTTACATTTAGGGTGTCTGGGACAGCATGTCCAGGATGTGAATGAATGGCTACAATGCCTTTGATTCTCAGGCCTAGGCCAGCCCTAGAAAATGGGGTTTCCCTGTTCAGCCATAGGTTTTGGTGTTTCCCCAGCAGTTGTCTGGCCCCTCTGGCTACTGGAGCCTCCTGCAGGGCTCCCCTGCCTACCCTCCCCCTGCTGGTTCCTCTCTCTCGAAGTTGTCTAAGAGTTCAAGGTTTAGGGTGAGCCAATATTGGTTCTATTCTTTCTTTGCCCAAGGCTCTCTTCCCCTGTGAAAGCTGAAGACCCAAGTAGTGAACTTCTGGGACACATAATTGGGCTTCAGCCTTGAAAATCTTTTACCCTCAATCAGCTAGAAAGTTTAATAGACTTTGTGTAGCTTTGTGGCATTCTTCTGCATGTGGTACTCCCAAAAGAATGTCATCTACAAACTGAATAAGTGTCACTGTAGGATATGAAAAACATTCAAGTCTTTGGCTAAGGCTTGTCCAAACAAGTGAGGACTATCCCTAAATCCCTGGGGTAACACAGTTTATGTGAGCTGGGTGTTCAAAAGCAAAAAGGGGTCTCAAAAGCAAAAAGGTATTGGGAATTTTCATGAAGTGGAACAAAAAAGAAGGCATCTTTTAAGTCTAAGACTGTGAAATAGGCAGCCTTTTTAGGGATATGAGACAATGAAGTATATGGATTGGGAACTATAGGACGGAGAGGAATGGCCACTTCATTTATAATGCGGAGGTCTTGGACTAGTCTCCAAGTTCCATTTGGCTTTGGCACTCTAGAATAGGAGTGTTACAGGGACTATTGCAAAGTATTAATAATTTCTGTCACTTTAGATTTTGTATTATGGGTATTAGTCCATTCTTAGTGTCTGTTTTTAGAGGATAATTTTTTTGATTAGTGTAGATGGCAGGATTCTTTCACTTAATTTGGATTGGTTGAGCATAGCTTGCTCTTCCCACCTGTCCCTCGGTAGCCAACTCTTTTGGGTTAATTTCTGTCTCTAATAAGGGAAGGCATAATACAGGTTCCTGTCACATATTCATATAAATGCTTGTTCCTGCTTTAATTAGTATATCCCTCCCCCAAAGAGGAGCTGGACTTTCAGGCATAATTAGGAAGGTGTGAGAGAGCAGCCAGTCATCCCAATTGCAGCTTAAAGGCTGAGAGAAAAATTTGGTAACTGGCTTTCCAGACACTCCCTGTATAGTTACAGATTTGGGGGATAAAAGACCAGAGTTACAGAGAAGTACGTAAAAGATTGCTCCAGTGTCCAGAAGAAATTCTATCTCCTGGCCCTCCACTATAAGGCAAATCCCTGGCTCTTGAGGGGTGATGACACAAGCCAGAGGCATGAGAATCTGTCCGGGCACCCTCAGTCTAGTTTGGGCACTGATGGGATTGCTGTCTCCAGAGGCCTTTACCTCTGAGGACAGGCCACCATCCAGTGGTCACCCTTGAATTATGGACAGGGGCCAGGTGGCTTGCCCAGCCAGTGGTGCTGCTGGGGGCAGTCTCTTCTGATGTGGCCAGCATGACCACATTGGAAGCACTCGTTCTTAGTACCTGTGGCTTCCCTCTGCCCCTGAAAGATGCTCATTTGTTGGAGTGCCATATTAGAGCTGTCATTCTTTTCATATCCCTTTTCTTTCTTTCCTCCTCTTTCTCCTGATCTTGGTTACAAAAGACCACCGTGGCCATTTTAAGAAGATTCTCCAGGTTATGATATGGGCCTAGAGCCAATTTCTGGAGTTTTCTTCGAAAGTCTGGGGCTTCCTGAGTGATAAAAATTTATCTTTTAAAATAATTTGACCCTCTAAGAAGTCAAGTGTTAACTGAGTGTGTTTTATCATTGCCTCCCTAAGCCACTCAAGAAAGGATGAGGGGCTTTCATTTTGCTCCTGGTTAATAGTAGATAACTTAGAATGATTCATAGGTTATTTTTCTTGGATCGAAGTAACCCTTCCAGGATACATATTAGAAAAAGTTTATGCCACAGTCACATTCTTTTTCAGGGTCCCATTCAGGATCCTTCAGGGGAACTGTCTGTCTTCCTGTGTGGTATCTGTCCCTTTCCTCAGGAGACATCAGTATTGGACATGAACCACAAATCACCATACTTTCTAGCTTCATCCAAGACTTCATTTTTTTCATTAAAAGTTAATGTTTAGGAAACAGTGAACACAGTCATGAATTGAGGCTTGGACCCTAAGTCCTTGAGCTAATAAGTACCACAGACCAAAGTAATTAAGTTTTAATACTCTTCCCACAAAATGCTTCATCAGAACAATCAATAGTAAATCTAAGGTTCAGGAGGCAGGATGGCTGGCTGGAGCGAGCTTTCCACAGAGGCTCCCATACAGAAGGAGAGTTAAAGAACAGAAGTTTAGAAAGTAAGGTGATGGTTTGGAGCTGAGCCAAGAGAGAAGGTTGAAGAACACACATAAACCCTGCTGAGGCAAGCTGCTACCCCAAGGATACAAACAAAAGCTGAGACTTCAACCCAGAGTAACTAATTCACTAGGACAGGATAGAGACCAGTTGAAAACAAGACAGAGCCACTTAGCCCCACCACAGCATGTAAGTCCCCAGTGTCTCAGGCCTAACACTGTATGGGCCCTTTGCAAAGCTCTAGGGGAAAAGGTACAGACACCAGTCACAGCCCTTGGATAAAGGACTGCTTAGTCACTACTCCAGGAGCCCCCCAACCCAATTTCACCTCATCTGCTAATCTAGCCAAATTGTGTAACATAATCATGGGGGTGGAATCAGTGGAAATACTCTGGTAACATGAATAACCAGAGTAGATCAACTCCCCTGAGGAATGATATGGCGGATACAACTGAAGATCCCATTCATAGACAAATGGTTGAGATGGCAGAAATCAAATTCAGAGTTTGGATTGCAAATAAGATTAATAGAATGGAGGTGAAGTTGGAATTAGAAATTCAAGGTGCAATTCAAAATTAGTCCCAAGAATTCAATGAATTCAAAGACAAAATCACCAAAGATTATGACACACTGAGACAAGAAATTGCAGCCCTCAAAGGTCTGAGAAATACAGCAGAATGCCAGGGATGGAGCAAGCAGAAGACAGGATTTCTCACATTGAACACACAGCTTTTGAATGCTCCCAAGCACTCAAAGAGGAAGAGAAATGGAGAGCAAAAACTGGTCATTCTCTCAGAGAGCTTTGGGATAATTCAAAGAAAACTAATATTCACCTTATAGGAATT
>CAUYON010042342.1:0-34899 GCA_963573935.1 Arctocebus calabarensis
GATTCTCCTGCCTCCGCCTCCCAAGTAGCTGGGACTACAGGCGCCCACCACAACACTCAGCCATTTTTTGGTTGCAGCCGTCATTGTTGTTTGGCGGGCCTGGGCTGGATTCGAACCCACCAGCTCAGGTGTACGTGGCTGGTGCCTCAGCCCATTGAGCCACAGGTGCTGAGCCTGCTTGAGGGTTTTTTTTGCTTAGAGATTTTTTTTAATTTCAGAATATTAGGGGGCACATACGTTTTGTTTGCATACTTTGTTTCTGTATAGATTGAACCAAAGTTATAATGTGCCCTGTACCCAGCAGGTGTGAATTTACCCACCCCATCTCCACCCTCTACACACCTTGATTTTCATTGAGATTTACTTCCATATGTGCAGATAAGTGATGATCAATTAGTCCCAATTTGGCACTGAGTATATGTGTTTGCTTCCCCATTCTTGTGAAGTTTCACCTAGAAGAATGGCTTCCAGTTCCCTCCAGGTTGTCCAGAAAGATACTCAATCACCACTTTTTGTAGCTGAGTAGTACTCCAGAGTATACATATACCATGTTTTATTGATCCGTTCATGTACTGGTGAGCACTTGGGTTGTTTCCATGTTGATATCAGTGTATCCTAGCATAGATTCATTTAAAAAACAAAAACAAAATAAACCAGTTTGTATAAATGTACTGTATATTTTACTATTTGATCAAGCCCAAACTTTTCAAGTAAATCTATGCTGGGATACACTGATATTTCCCATTAAAAACAACTTCCTAACTACATGCTGCTGAGTTCTAACACAGAACAAGTGAATGCTTCTCATTCCACTTTCTTCGGGTGAAAAGTGATGGCTGACTATTTCTAAATCAAAACCAGACCACAATTCATCTTGGCAGCAAAAGATGGGAGCACTCACATCAGAAGGGCTTCTGGGCCCCCCCACTATCACTAGCCACGCCCTGAAGGGGCAGGGATTCCACAGAGGGCAAGCAGATTTGCCCACCCAATGCCTTTCCAGAGCACACCCTGGCTCCCTGGACCAATGCCCAAGTCCAAGCCCTCCATAAAATGCTTTCTTAATTCTGCCATGGCAGGAGACAGCCTGCCTGTGTGCTGATACCACCGATGCCCAAGGGCGTTCTCTCAGTCCACTTACGCTACTATCTATCCAGGAGGCCCTGAGCCTGGGTGATTCATGAAGGAAAGGGGTTCCCTGAGCTCCAGGTTCTGCAAGCTGCACAAGTAGCACTGACTGGCACCTGCTTTCATGCATTGGCAGAAGGCAAAAGGGGGAGAAAAGGCAAGAGAGAGAAGAGGAAGGTGTCAGGTTCTTTCTAACAGCTCTGTCGGTGGGGAAGACTCTCCTGGGAACTAATAAGCCACTCACGAGAGATCTACCTCCATGACCCAGACACCTGTCAATAGCCCTACCTGCAATTTTGGGGATAGAATTTTAACATGAGATTTCAAGCAGTAAAATACCCAAACTCCAGCAAGGTGGCCATGGGAGGGGAGGGTGTTAAAGGGAGCTTGTTTACATAGGCTGCAGCGTCCATGAGCCAGAAGACAGGTGGCGGGTGGCTGGGCTGGCTCCCTCACCTTTATGCTGGTATCCCAGGCAGTCCAACAATTCTAAGTCTCAACTGTCTTTCCATGTCATTATGAAACTTCATGTATCAAAGCAGGAGAAAAAACTACGTCTTATTTTACACTTAGCTTCATTCGCAACGACTTTCATACATTTCACATAACAACAGTTACATACACCTACATTTGTCCTCTTGCCTTCTCCCACCAAACAGAGATAATGGACATTGAACATGAAAAACAGAAAAAGTTGCTAGGCATATACAGATAATCCCCAACTTATAACAGTTCAACTTATATTTTCGGACTTCGCAATGTTGCAAAAGCAAGATGCGTTCACTAGAAATCATACAACCATTGTTCTTCACTTTCAGTACAGCATTCAATAAACTGTATGAGATACTCGACACTTTATTATAAAGTAGGCTTTGCGTCAGAGCAGCAGTCGCCAACCTTTTTGTCGCTGGGAACTGGTTTCATGGAAGACAATATTTCCACAGGGTGGGGGGGTCCTCAGGAGGTGGCTCTCAAGTGGTGACGCCAGTGATGGGGGACAGCTGTGAACACAGTGGACTTTTTCCTCACCCACCACTCGCTTCTGGCTGTGCAGCAGAGTTCCTAACAGGCCACAGCCTGGAACCTTTTTGGCACCAGGAAATTGTTTCACGGGAGACAATTTTTCCTTGGTAAGAGGAGGCTGGGACTGGGAGGCGGGGGGATGCAGGACGTGTGCGGAATGGGACAGGAGATAGCGCTCAAGTGGCGATGCTGTGCAGTCCAGCTCTTAACAGGCTGTGGACCAGCACATTGGTGGCCACAGGGTTAGAGGAGTCTGCCCAACTGCAGGCTGATGATGTGAATGTTCTGAGCGCCCTGAAGGAAGGTGAAGCTGAGCTAGGGTGCTTGTAGGTGAGGTGGATCAAATCCAGTTTGTAGGATGTAATCCCACCCTAAGTTGAAGAGCACCTCTACACTAACAGAGAAATCATGAAGAGATAATATTTTTCAGTTGAATCAGGCTTTCTTTGCCTTGTTAAAAATAAAAAATGAAAAGCAGCAGGAGTCCCGGATCAAATGATGTCCACCCCTGGCATGACCACAACCCAGCCCAGCCCTCAGCAGTTCTCCCCACTGCTCCCTCCAGAGGACGCCCAGAAGACACGAAGCCCAGAACCCAAAACAGGTGCATCAAGCCTTTTAATCTGTGTGCCTCTGACCTGCTGGAATTCTCACGAATGTTGAGATTTCCCTCCAACGGCACTGAGGACCGTCACGAAAGCATATTTGGATTTTTTAAGGGAAGAATTTCAGCATCTCCTTAGTACTGTTCAAAAAGACTTCTGAGTTAGCCATTCTGTAAAACTGATAGTGTTTGAATGTGGAATATCATCAAAGGTCACCTAAGAAGCAGTTTTAATGGGAACAGAACCTGCATTTGGAATGCCCGAAACCGTTCCTGCCTTGACCACTGACTGTTCTATAACGAGCACATGTCCTGCATCTCTGGAAGAGTTCCAATTTAATGTGTTTTGTTACACTAGATGGAAAGACTGGTACTGGTTTTTGAAAAAGTTTCTCTTTTTATATTCTCCACATATACAATGGAGCACATACTATTTTCAAAAGAGAAAATAATAAACTTCATTAACTATACACGGCATCCATAAAGTTTGTGTGCAAATTATACATTAACTTTATGAACACCTTGTATAAATATATATTTTTATTTACACTATCTCCACACAAAAACCTACACATGAATGTTTCTAGAAGTCCATTCATGACTGCTAACACTTGAAAGCAACCAAGATGACCCGCTGCAGGTGAATGGGTAAACAGCCTGTAGCATACATCACACAAAGGAATATTAGTTAGCACTAAAGAGAAATGATCTATCAAGCCACAGAAAAATATGAGGAACCTGAAATACAAATTACTAAGTGAAAGAAGCCGATCTGGAAAAGTTACACGCTGTGTGACTCCAGCTGAGTGACACTCTGGAAAAGGCAAAACTTCAAGGGCAGTAAAAAAGACCAGTGGTCCCAAGGGTTAAGGGGGGGGAGGATGAACGGGCAGGCAGAGAGGATTTTTAGGGCACTGAAACCAATTCTCTATGTTACTGTCATGGCAGATACTTGTCACTCTACATCTGTCCAAACCCCCAGAAGGTACAACACCAGGTGTGAACCCTGGTGGAACACGGACTCTGGGTGATGATGGTTGAAAGTTGATTCACTGACCATAATGAATGTGCCACTCCATTGTGGGGCGTGGGGAATGGGGAGGAAGGGGTATATGGGAACTCTCTGTGCTTTCCACTCAATTTTGCTGGAGACCTAAAATTGCTCTAAAAATGGAAGTCTAGCTCTCTGCTGTCCCCCTTACCCCCTTTTCCCCTCTCTCTCCCTTCCCCCCTTTCCCTCTCTCTCGTTCCCTCTCTCTTTTTCTCTCTTTCTCTTTCTCTCTCTCTCTCCCCCCTCCTTAATGCTGTTTCTGCAGCATCCACCTCCAATAAAGACCTTTCATACAAGCAAAAAAAAAAGAAAGTCTATTCATTCACTCACACACACACATTTATGAGGCTTGGTTACCAACATTGGGTCACCACTCCCTTCCACCTCCTTGCCCACAGCCTTGGTTTCCTTCTTCTAGAGCCTGGAAAGCTTCTAGTTGCTACCCCCAAGCCACAGACATTTCAGAACTAATAAGCAGAGCTCTCTGGAGATGGCCCTGCTCCTCAGGATGTGACAAAGGGCCCCACGCCCAGTTTGCTGGGGACAGGTGTGCTAATGCCGCCATGTGACAAGAAGGACGGTTTTCACCACCAAAGCAACAGAGAAAACTGGACCAAGAGGAGGCCTGGAAGGCAGAGGTCATCTAAACACAGCAAATCACCAGATATGTCAAAGAGGCAAAAAAGAGGGCCAGCCCTGTGTTTCCTGCGACAGGAGAAGTTATCATTCAATCCAACTGAGAAAACAGATTGAGTTACATTTCTCAACATAAATGAACCTACGTGGAGGTGAGTTGGGAGAATGAATATTCACTAAAGCATCTATCTCGGGGAGGGGACACATGCATCCCCTTGGGTGCCAGGTGAAATTTTTTGTTATATATAAATTGGAGAGGTTACTAAAAGGACGAGAGATGCATGGAATTCATTAACAGCTATCTGTGAAAATCTATCCTAATTAGGAAACAACATGTTCATGCCTGAAACAGCACGCCAGCTGGGAGGGCCGGAACGGAGAAGGGCAACCTCAGGAACGGAGGAAAAATAAGGCAGGCTAGCAAATTGGTATAGCATTCTCCCATTAGATTTAAAATTCGACAGGAACATGGCTTTTTCCCCCTTAATGGCTGTGAAATTGATTGGGATACAAGCTAATAGAGGTCCCCAGAGTGCTAAACTAAATTAGAGGAAGTCCTATAATTACAGCTAGCAGTTAATTATTATATGATAGGAATTGTAATCAAAGCAACAGATACACTATTATTTTCCATCTTTTTTTTGCAAACCACATCTAACAGTCTCTAAGAGTAACAGAAGGGCTTGCTTTCAGGATTTGACTTCTATTGCTTCCTGTCACCCACAAAATGCAAACAAGACCCTCCCTTCTGCAGGCGATGGGGCCTGTGACCCCATGCCCTGGCCCTTGTCAATCTTCAATACACTCTTGGTTCTTTCTGCCTGGAAGAGTCTCCCTTCTATCAAGAGAGAACACTCTCCGCCACTGTCAGTGTTCTCCACACTGTTATCACCACCTGATGTTTGGATTTTTACTGTCTCCCCAAGGAATGTCACCCCATGACAGTCATGGTTTCATTAGTTTCTATCTCCCAAAACATGGCCTTGGCTCTAAGTTGGCCCTCAATAAATACGGTTAATTTAAAAAATAATCTTTTATGTCCCACCGTCTTTTCATGGAGGGAAGAAACAAAGGTAAAAGGACCCTTCGATCATTGTGACATCACTGAATTTAAGTGGACAACATTCTAGCAAGACCTATATGAAGTCCAGCCCGGCAGTGACTGGGTCCACGTTCAATTCAGCTACAGATCCGTGATGCAACCTCAAGGTAGCAATGAAAGGAAACTATGACTTTGGAGGTATGTTTTATGTCCTAAGCACTAGCCTTGGCTCCGAAGACATTTTTATCTCTTAACCATCATGCACGTTGTCAAATGTCATTTTTTAAAAAACAAAAACTAAGGCAGAGATGTTAGCTTGGCCAAGGTCACACATACAGCAAGTGCCGAATTCCCTTTTAATTTTTTTTTATTAAGCAATAATAATAACAATAATAGGAATGCAAAGAAAGTAACATTCACATTGTCAAAGAAGAGTATGTCTATTATAGAATGCTCTGACTCTGAGGATCAGTACGGAGTTATCAATTAACTTATTATTTTTTTTCCAAAGTCTCAAAAAATAGATTACTAATATTTATAAATAAAAATAAAAGATAATTCCAAAAAACAGATCATGCCAAATCTTATAGACCCCTTTTAATTTTTGTAAAGACAGCATCTAACTCTCTCACCCAGGCTGGAGCACAGTGAATAGAATGATCATAGCTCACTGAAGCCTCAAATTCCTAGGCTCAAGAGATTCTCCTGAGTAGTTGAGACTACAAGCACATGCCACCAAGCCCAGCCAATTTTTCTTAAGTTTTCTGAAGAGACAATGGCATCTTGCTATGTTGCCAAGGCTGATATTGAACTCTAGGCCTCAAATCCTCCTCCCACTTCAGCCACCCAAAATGCTGAGATTAAAGGCATGAGCCACCACACTGACCCCAAATTCCTTTATAGGTCTTTTGCACCAAAAAACAATGCTAGAGGTCCATGCTTCAGATTGCTACTTTCCCTTCTTTCTTTCTCTTCTCTGCGTTTGCTCCTATTTTTCTTCTTTTTTTCTAAAAAAAAAAAAAAAAAAAAAAAAACTCAGAAAAGTAGAAACCAATATAGAAAATCTTTATACTGCCACCCCAAATGAATATATTACATTCTGTTAGATTTGCTTCAGATCACATTTTTTTCAACCAGAAATTTTTAAATTCCCAAGAAAGTTCAATCTCATTTTCTCTCAAGTGAACCAGAAATCATTTGCCAACGTTTAGACAAAGAATATGTTGGCAAGACGTTTGTGACTTGAACAACTATTGTCAAGTATAAATTAAAAGCGTTCCTTAGCACCCATTTGGAATCATAACACCTATTCTTTAGAACATTTTGTTAACTGCCTGAATACTTTCATACTGTGCCTCTCAGCGTGGTGTCTCTAATTTAAAGTGTGCTGATCACACAATGACCCAAGCAGCTCTTGGTTTAACTTGCCCAACATTCCCTGCCAGGAAGGACAGGACAGGACAGAAACGTGATGAAACCTCATTCAAATTACAATTTATGGCCATCCTTCCTGGCTTGGTGCCAGCACATTATGATCTAAATCTATTGGGGGGAGTTTTCCCCACCGTCAAAGGCAGCTCTGTGTAAAACAAACCTCTCTGTACAGAAAGAAACCCTTTCATTCCATTCCAGAAGTCAGAATGTGAAGATGTGGGGTTTGCTTTCTGCCAGAGCAGAAGAAAAGACATGGAAAGCGGAGAGATGAGAAGAGACAGGGCCAACAGGTCTCTCGGTGGCCATTTGTGGAGAACAAAAGAACTGCAGACTTCTGCACTTACAGAATGGATGCTCTATGGAATCCCTGATAAATATCTAAGCAAGCTTCAGCCTGCCCTAGTGCAGCTCTGAGCAGACTCCGGGCAGCTCCCACTGCCAGGGAAGAACATGCAATGTGTTGGCTTCCCTCTGCCCTCCCCAGTTGCACCAGCAGAACTGGACCTAGGGGCACAGGAAGTGCCTAATCTCTGCAAGCAAATGTCAATCTTCGGGGCAAAGAAAATGTCTTTGTTCTTTAGAACCAGAGTTGAAACTAGGTTGAAATGACCACATAAATTCACTAACTTGAATTCACAAAGGAAGCACCTGTTTTCAGAATGGCATGGAAAATTTTAAAACAATCTTACTTTTTATACCATCCATCTGAATGAAGGACTATGGATAAGATGGGCCTAAGGGAGACCGGGTCAGTTTTCCCACACCCTGGTAATGGTTTGTGTTACTGATGAAATGTGAAAACTTTAAAAAATAAACTCCCACATAAATTTAATCCACTAAAAATGAGAAGTAACACAATCGTGGGAAGCAGCCCACATCGTTTCTATTCTCCCTCATATTTCAAACATCTAAGCATGTCACCAAGCATATGGGTCCAGAGAGAGGGCGCTGTCTTCATTAAATTCCCGTAGCAGCCTCAACCTCACCATCCTCAAAGCACAGCTCTTCGTTCCCAAGTATGCACATGACCACATGACTTTGTGTTCCTTAGGTAAAGGAGAAAAAATGACAACCAATTACAGTAACTACAGCATTGACCATTTGGAGGAACTATTTAGCATGATAGGAGACTATAGAGTTGATCACTTATCCTGAATAATGAGGAAGAAAAGAGAAATGCAAACATCAGCGTCTCTTGTCTCCCAAGCTCCATCCCTTCTCAAACAATTAAAGACACTCTTTGCCAGAAACCAAAAAGAAACAGCAAAGCCCAAGTTAATTCCACAGGACAGAATCGGTTGCTTTACTTGTTGCTATTAGGTATAATAAAGAGTAATACATTTCTATTATTATAAATCAGACTTCAGCATTTTAGATACAACATTAAAGCCTCCTGAAACACGTACAATTTATCTACAAAGCCAATAACTTTTTTATAACGACTTGGATAAGTTTTCTCTCTTTAAAATTTCAATCAGACTATACTTAAATACTTTATACCATTTCAAACTCTGATGGTTTTGATTTAGGGTATATTACAATCTATTAATGCTAAATGAAAGGATAAATTAAAATTTAGGTCAACAAAATTAAATAATTATATACAATATATTATTGTTTTAAATCCCAAGGCAAAGAAAGGAAATTGCTTTCTTTGGCTGATAAAATGAATTGCTTGGATCCACGGGGGGTGGGGAGGGTGGTGGTGGTGATTATTTCCTTCATCTGAAAGAGCCCGCTCCAAAAGTTTCTATTTCTCACAGGAAAGGTTACAAAATATGAGTTTAACAAATGCAAGGTTTTGTGTCTTGGGTTATATGTTACAGCCCAAGAGATGAGTAAATCATAGCAATTACAAAGAGGTGTTATCAGAAATTGTCCACGTTTAAATTCAATATGACATTTAGGGTTGTTAAAACCCATTAAGGTTTTTGACTTTGAGTTCATAAAAGCAAAATCAGTGACCCCTTACAGAAAGAGGAACGTCCTTCCCTGGATCATCAAAGCCAATATATCAGCTCGTAAACGTCCTGGCAAGTTTTATTTATTCCCTTAACTCAAATAAAGCTAACGTAAGGTTTGCCTTGAAAAACAGACGTTCTTCAAAGAATGAAGACATTTTCAGGGATGTGTGGATGGCTCTTGTCAGTGTACATGCCCATGCATGAACTTAACACACGCTAATTTTCGTAAGACAAATAAGCTTACGTGTGTGCTACACGGTCCTATCTAAGAAAGAAAAATGTTTAATTAAAAAGTTTGAAAAATGCTAAATTTGTGGAGAAATGGAAGGAAACGCAAGGACACCACTCTTTCTCATTTATAAACTAGAGGTGACAGCACGTGCCGGAACCCAGGCTCCAGGAGAGCAAGGCCTTTGTAAATGCTGTGCATGCCTCTAACCACCCAGGAAAGTGCCTTTGAATGTACAGGCTTGTGGGGCCCTCTTAATGACATTGTGAGATGGATACGGTTCATGCCCATTTTACAGATGAGAAACTGAGATTCTAAGAACATAGTTACATACCTGACAGGTAGCCAGGTAGTGGGGAAAATGAGTCCTTTCGGTCTTGCCCACTCCTCCCCTCCTCCCTTGCCATCTTGTTACCGCATCCCTGTCATCCAGTGACACACCCGAGTTCTCGAGCATAAAGCTGGGATCTCTGCAGAATGAGTCTGTGTTTCTTTTAAGTCAAACTTAAAAACTCAAAAGGTAAACAAGTGCATATGAAAAGATGAATTCATGTGTTTTAACATACCTCAAAGGTATGGATCAAAGTATCTTTAAATTTAAGGATTCATTGATGATGTCACATATCCAAGGGCCTCCATGCCCAGTCAGAGTCCGTCACCACCTCTCGTCACCAACAGACTATACACCTGTGTACCTATTCCTCTCTCCTGTGTAGACCTGACATTTCAACTGGGAAAAACTAGAAGCTAAACAAGGCCAAAAGGGAATGGTCTCTACCTTCCTAGGGCAGCCTACAGCCAGATATAAACAGTGGTGGACTGTTCCCTTGTCGGGAGGTGGGAACCATGCGGTCACTGCCTCCCACCAACCCCACCTTCCTGAGAGCCAGACTGGGTGAGTCTGAGACCACCCACCACATGCACACCGTCTCATCCCAGCAAGAGCTGATGGATACGTGACTCACAATTGGTCAATCCAACTCTCACTTAAAAAACTGGATCTAAGAAGCTGAGAGGCTAAGACAGTTGCCTAAAGGAAAGGTCACATAGCACTAGACAAGGGCGACGTTGCACCGAGTCAAAACCATTTGGCAAGCAGCAAATCTGAGAAGCCAGAAGCCAGGTAAGGAAGCAAGACAGCAGGTGCGGGCAAGAATAAAGCAAAGCTTCACACATGTCCAGTTAAACAAAAGAACTGAAGCTAGAATAGGAAAAGTCTAGAAATTGCTGGAAGCAGAGGAATAGGGACTCTTTCTGCTCAAAGAATCTTGTTTGATACTGGGAGAAAAGAGAAAAGTCAAAAAATGATTAGACAGTCCCTGCCCTCAAAGAATTCCTAGTCTAGCCAAGAAGACGGACACCCCCACGAATAGCTCAAATCCAGGGCAGATAGTGACAGAGGCTAATTGGAAGTCTCAGCAAAGCGTGATGGGATCGTGGAGGCAGGAGCAATTAATCACAAGTGAAGGGGGCAGGCGACATATCGCCACAGCTCAGATAGGGCTGTCATTTTAAAAGGAAATCCCCTCTCACAGTTATCATGAAATTTCATCCATGATCTTTGAGCCCCAACTGTCTATACCTTTTATCTGATTAATCAAAATCCCTCCTTTTTCCAGGGAAAACAACATCTGTTTATCATTCCCTCCAAGAGCACTTACTATGACACAATGGCCTTGAATTATCCTTTATCTTTAGAAAATATCCTCCCTCTGAAAAGGCAGGGGAAAAAAAAATGAATATCCCCAAAGGATTCAAGACCATAAATGAAAATAACCAAACGACTTGGTTTCTATTCCATAACTCAGCTGCTGGACTTCACCTTCCACTCAACTGTTTGTTATGTTAAAAACACTTAGGTGAACAGAGCTCTGCTAAAAACCAGAGGTCTGTAAAATAGGTATTACAGCCTTAGTCGGAGGGTCTTCTGCCCATCAAAATCACTGGTCCAATTTTGTACTAACTGCTGGCTTAAAAAAGAGTGCAAACAAAAAACTGGTGAAATTCCAGAATGGTCTGCAGCTTCAGTACTTTTATGGTGCCAATATCAATTTCCTGTTTTTGATAACGCACTATATATAGTTAGGTAAAATGTCACCACTGTGGGAAGCTGGGTGATGGCTATGTGGAACCTCTCCGTATTATTTTTCAACTTCATATAAGTGTATAGTTATTTCAAAATAAAAAATTTCTTTTAAAAAAACCAAATACTCACAGCATTTATCGCTTTGCAGGGCTTTGCCAACATCCAGCGGCTGCCTTTTCCTCCTAGATTACAATACGTTGATATCATGCCTTGAAACTTGCACATACAAGCCAGCCAGCAAGGGGTCATTCCCAGTGGAGTTCACACACTCTTCCAGGAGCCCAAGAAAGTCCATGTCCTCAGCCTAACCCCACCATGACCAGTTCCTTTGCTTTCTTCTGCCACTGATTGCCTTCCCGAACCCACTTCCCTCAAAACACATTCAACAGAGGCAGGGAAAACTTAAATATGACATTTAGCAAAAAAGGACAACCAAGCCAGCATAATCTCTCACCCACAACACTCAACCACTTTTGCTATAAAATCTAAAGAACTGGGTTCCTGTGGAATTCAAAACCCAAGGTGTTCTCAGAGAGATTGCTGTCATTTTAAATTCTAGTCGAAGATAAACATGCAAGCCCCCTTGGAGACCGCAACCTTAGCAGTTTTTTACCCAGCTCATTCTCCACCCCCACTCCCCACAAAAAAACTGAATCCCATGGCATATGAGCTATCATCTTTGAAGAAAATTTGATCACCTCTAATATTATAACTCTCAAGCAGGTTCCCAGGTCAAAATCCAGGCATCGTTATGATGTTTGAAACTTTTGAGAACTTCAGTACTATAGGTATATAGGAAAAAAGAATTTATTCTACCTGGGAGGATATCCCATCATTTATGACCCAAATAACCTTAGGCAATCACTTAAACCTTCCAGGGCACAGTTCCCACCTGCAAAATGGAGATAAGGACAGGTTTAGGATGCTGCCTCAGCACGTTCTCCCGAGGATTAAATAAGCTTATACATGCAAAAGTTCAGAACATGCCTGCTGTACAGTGAGCGTCCAAAAGTATTGTCTGTTACCATGGTTAATGCAATAAACTTGTTATCTATTATTAATGCAATAAAATGTTGTCATTTATTATTATTCTTCATACAATAAACTTTTCTCAAGCACCAGCATCCCAAACTCTATGAATCCAAGATAAAAGAAGGCAGAGCCACCAGGCACAGTGGCATGCGCCTGTAGTCTTGTTACTTGGGAGGCTGAGGCAGGAGGCTCACTTGAAGTCCAGGAACTGGAGGCTGCAGCAAACTCTGATCATGCCTGAGAATGGCTACTGCTCTCTAGTACGGGCAACATAGCAAGACCTTGTCTCAAAAAAAAAAAAAAAAAAAAAAATGGAAAAAAAGCATACATACATGCAGACAGGGAGAAGGATCACATGGGAGCTGGTGTTCCTGGCCCAAAAAAGCTTCTAGCCTGAATCTTACAGGTAGAATTTATGAGTCACAGACAGTAAAAACCCAAAGATGGAGAAATCTAAAGATTTGCATAAAACCCCAACAAAGCAGATGTGCAATGCCAGTGGTATGTGTCACCATGTCCCTCCCTCATTCAACTTTCACCTTAAACGCCAACAAATTCCCAAATATAGACAGTGCCGTCTCCCACAAGGCCTGTGCAGTCAGACGAGTTTTTCAAGTTCTACACATAATTTTATCAAAACACCAGTCACCCCAAAAACACTGAAACTACTGGCCACAACCATTCTTCCCCCTTGCTTCTCTTCCCCGAGACACTTGCATCGCCATGTACCACTGACGACATCCCCGTGAGCAAGAGATGGATTTCTGGGAAAGTAACAGCCCGTATGGACAGGCAGCGTTCCATCCCACATGGAAGAGCTTCTCTTGAAACATCTCAAAGGAACAGATCTCTGTGGCTTCTCGAGTGTTGTCGATCACACAAAGGAAGCCTGATGCACCATTTTCAAGCCTGTTTCATTAAACAATTCCAACACCCCAGGTGTGTGAAGTCGACACTGTAAATGCTGCTAAAATCCCTGGAGTTGTTTAATATTTTTTATTATGATTCCTCTCGGCACCCCTGAAAGTCTCTCATACTGGCCTCAAGGTACATTTTTATTAATTTACACACTATCAAGGGGGTTCACAGAAGGTGGGACCCAAACACAGAGAAGAAGCTCAAGCACCTTGGCCAAAATCCCAACAACTCGTAAATAAATGTGGTTCTTTTTTTTTTTTTTAATGTTCTAACTTTATTGCTTTTTTTTTCCCTTGCAGCTGTCATTGTTGTTTTAGCAGGCCCGGGCTGGGTTCGAACCCGCCAGCTTTGGTGTATGTGGCTAGCACTGTAACCACTGTGCTATGGGCGCCAAGCCATACATGTGGTTCTTAAGGACCCAGAAGTCTTAGCTTTTCATCCTAAGCACAGTTGCTACTACTGGTGCTGAGGAAGGGCAATGAATAGCCAGGTTAAAACCTAAAAAAAGTCAACCAGTGACTCAAGCTCTAATTCTAAGGCCAAGGTTTTCAATATTCTCACTTTCATATGAGTCACTTGCTTGTACATTAATCTTTGTAAGGATTTTTAAGGAATCAAGGAATGACTGACCTGTCTAATGTGCACATAAAAGTAATTAAGAGCTCTTCCAATATTTGTATGTTTTCATTTGTAAAGCCTCTTCTGATGTATTCCTCCTCCTCCCCCATTATAGAAAGTAAATCTTAACTCAGGGTGAAGACATCCATTCTTTAAAACCATAGGGTTTATTTCCAGGTCATTCCAGATCACTTGGGATATTCTTGAAGCATAGAATTATGCTGTTTGTTATGTGTCTAACTGTCTAGCATTCATTTCTTTATAATTTAGTTATTTTGACACTGGAGGCCAAAATCTTATTGCAAGTATAAAGAAAGAAAAAGAGAAGAAAGGAGTTTGCCAACTGAAAACTGAGACCACGGCATCAAATGGTCATCTTCCTATCAAGAGGGACAGACCTGGATGGATGGACCATTCAGGCCCCTGAAGTATCTTCCTTTACAAAGAAAAGTTCAAATGAGGGGCTTTCTTCTCCAAGTCAGCTAAACGGATTCAAAATTACAAGGAGCCAAACCTCGGTTTTGAAACTCTCTTCCTGTTTATAGTGAATAAATTCCCAAAATGCGGAGGAATTAGATTTTAATGAAAGTCTCTACTATCATGCGATTGCTCAATGGCATCTTGGCTACACTAGCCTAACCCTTTCTAGAACTCAGAAGACTCGGACACATTAATCAGCATCACGGGGACCAGACTCCTGCTTTAATACCCTGGCAGCTTTACTTTTCATCTTCTTCCCAGAGCCTTATTTTAGTTCTCTCTTGAGGACACTGACAGCTTCACTGCTCACCTCCTGCTCCCCAGACCAGTGGCTCTCCAAGCAGAGTCCCCAGAGCAGCACTTGTCAGAAACCTACTACACATGCAAGTTTCGAGGCCTGACTCGAGACCTAACAAGCCAGGAACCCTGGAGGTGGGGTGATCTTTGGTTTAAAAAAGCTTCCCTGGGCGGCGCCTGAGGCTCAGTGAGTAGGGCACTGGCCCCATATACTGAGGGTGGCAGGTTCAAACCCACCCCCGGCCAAACTGCAACAAAAAAATGGCTGGGCACTGTGGCAGGTGCCCATAGTCCCAGCTACTTGGGAGGCTGACGCAAGAGAATCGTCTAAGCCCAGGAGCTGGAGGTTGCTGTGAGCTGTGTGACGCGACGCCACGGCACTCTACCGAGGGCGATAAAGGGAGACTCTGTCTCTACAAAACAATAAAAATCAAAAAGCTTCCCTGTGACTGTGGTGCAGTCTAAACGGTGTCGCTCACATGACTCACCACAGTGAGTGTCTATCAAACACATTCCTCTTCCTCCACACCCATCACCCCCTCCCCAAATGGCAGAAACTCAGACTCTCCTGCCTTAGGTTTCTCTGGAGGTCTTAAAGCTCAGGTATCTCCCAGGCTGTCCCAGATCCCTTCCTGCACCCCACATCTCCCTACACTGAGGTCCCACAGGCCACAGTCCCCTAGATGTGACCTTTTTGCCCACTGCCCCCTCCTTGAGCCCCATTCGACACCCACCCCACCAGGGGTCCCCAGGACCCTGCTGGTGCCTCCCACGTGCAGCCACCCCCTTCCCTTCACTGCGTCCTGGGGGCCTGCTGAAGGAAACATCTCTCCCCTGCCAGGGTTCCCATCTTTGGGGGGCGGTAAGAGGTTGCCGGCTTCCCTTGGCTGAAAGCCATAAGTCTGGTCCCAGAAGCAACAAGAACCAGGTGAGGGATAAAGAGTCAAGGAGACCTTTTCTTGTGTTTTGTTTTAAACAGGATTTACAAAGGCTGGCTGGGGGTTCCTGTGAGAGAGAAAAAGGGATCCAAGTTTTCTCCAGCACTACACAGACAGCCAGGGAAATGAAAGAACATCCTGTCCTGGGAATTGACGAATGCAGAGTCAGGAGGGTCGGTGGGTGGAAGGCAGCAGAAAGCGGGGAGGAGTGAGAGAGAGAGCGTGCGCACGCGTGTGTGTGTGTGTGTGTGTGTGTGTGTGTGTGTGTGTGTGTGTGTGAAGGAGCACGTGTGAGCGTGAGAGAATGTGTGTGAGGGAGGGAGAGAAAGACAAAGACAGGGAGGAGGGAGACACCAGGAGAAAGGGGAGAGAAGAAGGAGAATGAAAAGAGACAGCTCGAGAGAAAGAGAGAGTCTGAGTCCAGTCAGAGCGCGTTCTCCCTGCCACGGGCAGGCAGATAAATGACCTGCCGGTTTCCTGTGTCTGACAGCAACTGACATGAGGTACACAAAGCAGGAGAGCAGCTGGAGGGTCAGGATGAAGGGCCATCCCATCACTGGGAGACGTTACAAAGTCCCCTGAAAAACTTCAAGTCACAGACAAGAACAGAAACAAGGCAAGCGGTTCTCAAAGTGAGCGAGCTCCTGACACCAGTGTGGGGTCCTCTTGCACCCTGGGGACTACCTGGCACTTCTCCCCACCTCCTCCCTATCCCGGGGGTGGTTCTTGACCTAAAAGCCCCCACCTCCTAATTCCAAATGCCCTCAAGAGGGAAGCTGCATCCCCTGAGAATGACACTCCTGAAACAATCCAAGGGCGAGGGCAGGGTCCGAACAAAGAGGGTCTGTGGGGTACATTTCAAATAGGAGTCATCATCAACCATGAACAGGTCAGATTACAGATTTTAAATAAAGGGGTGTCCCAGACGTCACTGTCTGGATGAAGGAGGCAAAGTTCAGCAAGCTTTCTCTAAGAGGCCAGGCTTTGGGAGCCACTCGGACTGTCTCAACTCTGCCACAAAAGCAGCCTTTGAAAATAAATGAATAAATGTGCCATGTCCCAGCACACTTAATGTACAAAAACAGGTGAGAGGTAGCAGACCAGGGCTGACCTGCAGGCTGCAGTGTGCTGATCCCAGGGATCGAGTGTATGTGAGGGGTGACAACAGGATCCCGGAAAGTGTGTTTCTTCTGCTGTTTTAAAGAGACACTAATCAGTATAGCGGCCTCCCCGCTCAGACGCGGCTCTGGATGGGAGGTCCCTCACGAGCGTCAATGTGCATCTTCCTGCTGCTAAGCCTCACCAGTTCGTGCCTGTCTCATCACGCCCCCGTCTCCCCAAACTCTTGCTCCTATCTTTATGCCCCTGAGAAAGGAATATTAAAAAATAACAACTATAAAAAGTGGATGAAATGCACTCGTCACAGGCCTGCTTCTACCTCATAGGTGAACTCAGCCGCAGACAAACCAGGCGCCTCGTCCTCCCACTGGGTGTCCCCTTCTAACTGAGGCAGGGATTCAATCCCAAAGTTGTGAGCATAACTCCGAAGCCCCCCGCTGCAATTCCAGCCGGGGTCATATCACCTGCACAAGTTCAACATCTGGAAATCCACACGGCAACCCTGGAGGATGAGAGCAGCGCTCCGGGAGCCTGCTTCCAAGTTCAAGGTAACTGCAAACATGACATTGGGCAGGTAGCAAAGGCCTGAAGGAAGAGATAGGATGTGGCCTCTCAACAGTGCACTTCATCACCCATCCCCAGACCTCTCTGGAGCAAAGCTCTCAGGAGCCCATAGATTTTGCCACTCTGAAAGCACAAAAAAGAAAATTCCAGAGTGGCAAAGAAAAATCTTTGGAAAGCCTTCAAGATGGTCAGAACTCCTTTCCTTTGTAACAGTAGGACACACAAGCTAAGGGTCTCGGTGCAGAGGTCACTATCCTCGTGTGGATTTCCTTAAGGGGAGCATCAGTGTCCGTGAGAAAAGCACACACATGCGGCATGACTCTACACGCCTCTGCAGTGTCTACATCAGACTTAGAAGAGAAGCTGTTCTTTTCTTCTCAAATCTAACAGTGAAGAATCTCAAAGGGTATGAAAAGCCCTCAGAAAGAATCAACCACCAATGGGAAAGCTTTTCTAAAAGGGCCAATCTAGGGCCCACTGCGGGCGGAGGTGTGAGAAACAGCCCTTCCTCCGCGCTGGTGAACAGTCCGTTAAAAGCACCCCAGGTCAGCCGAGAACCACCGCCTCCTCCTCGCCTCATGTTTAACTTGATGACTTCCAGAACTGGAATACAAAAAAGCCTCCGCGTCAGGAAGTCATACCAACCAGAACAATATGAGCCTCTGAAGGACAGGTGTCCAGGCAGTTGGACCTGGACCATAGGAAAGAGAAATTCTCTCTTCTGTTGCCACCGGCGCAGATGGATGGGATCTGAGGATCATTTCCTCAGCAGGCAAAAGCCCAGGGAAGAGGAACCGGGAAAAGGTCATGTCCAAACAAATGAATCAACCCAACTAAGGGAGTCCCAGAGGCACAGGCGGACACACACAGCTCACAAGAGGAGGAGAAAGCCGCCACCAGTTTGAAATAGCCACCACCCTGCAGAGCATTCCTGAAATCGCCCCAGGAAAGCCCACCACGGTCAGGGGGTCAGACAGGAAGCCACTAGAAAGGAAATACCCCTGAGAGATGGGGAATGTTCTACGTTCCTTCCACCTATAAAACTAAAGTTGATGCAAAATTAGCATTTCATGTGAAGCAAACCCAGACAGTCTGAGTTTTAAAGGGTCTTCTTAGCCTCAGGCCCCCAAAATCCCAGAATTCCATATAAGCCATCTGCACTGAGTGATTAGTACAAAGTCAGGAATTCTTCATAAAGTTGGGCAGAATTTATAACAATAAATTGATTACATTATTAACCATAATAACAATATTCTTGCCCACAAATGAACAATGCATTCCTTCCAAAGATGAAAACTAAGGTACCATCTAAGCGAATCTGTTGAGTTCATTAACAAAACACTTTCCAGAAATCAGAACTATTTAAAATACTCCTTCGGCTCAGTGCCTTTAGCTCAAGCAGCTAAGGTGTCAGCCACATACACTAGAGCTGGCGGGTTCAAATCCAGCCCAGGCCTGCCAAACAACAATGACAACTACAACCAAAAAATAGCTGGGCATTGTGGTGGGCACCTGTAGTCCCAGCTACTTGGGAGGCTGAGACAAGAGAATCGCTTAAGCCCAAGAGTTGAAGGTTGCTGTGAGCTGTGAGCTGTGATGCCGCAGCACTCTACCCAGGGGCAACAGCTTGAGGCTCTTTCTCAAAAAAAAAAAAAAAATACTCTTTCAAGGCGGGGATCAGTGGCTCACACCTGTGTTCTTAGCACTCTAAGCGGCCAAAGCTGGTGGATCCCTTGAGCTCAGGAGTTTGACAATAGCCTGAGCAAAAGAAAGACCCTATCTCTACTAAAAAGAGAAGGAAAAAAAAAAAACAGCCAGGTGATGTGGAGGTGTTTGTCGTCCCGGCTACTTTTGAGGCTGAGGCAGGAGGATCTCTTGAACACAAGAGTTTGAGTATGCCATGAGCTATGATGCCACAGCACCCTACCCAGGGCAAGAGAGTAAGACTCTTATCTGAAAAAAAGTCTTTCAGAGTCCAGGACACCTCTGTGTAAAAACTCGCAGTATGTCCCTCTTTCCTCTTCCACTCAGATCCCAGCAATCAGATCAACGGCAGATGCCAGAACACCAAGTCCCCCCTGAAATGAAAGCACAACACCCAGGCTGCTTTTCTGTCCCCGCGATTCTTCTGTCCACCTTCACGCGTCCACTATGAGATGCAACAGCTCCTAATCGCTTTTTCCGTGCTGCTTTCTTTCCAAGGGCCCTGTGACTCCATTTTACTGAGTCAGGAAGGGAATTTGGAATTTTGAGCTCCTGGGTGATGTGGGGAGGAAACTGGCCTCTCGTTCTTTCTCAGCCATGACCCAACAGGACACTTTCTCCACACTGTCTCTTTCCCATCTGTGTCTCAGCCACTGCCCAGGCCAAGCCATCTCTTCCCTACCTTCTGACCACAGGCTCCTCCTCACAGCCCTCCCTGTCTTCCAACACCCTGCTAATCACTGGCCTTCCCAGACAGATCGGAAGGTGTCACCCTTAAAGAGGACAGCAAATGAGCAGAGTCCCCACAAATCCTGTGTGCCATCCCCACAGGACAACAATTCCTCTTCTATCCTGCCCGGCACGGGCACACAGCATGGTTTCCCTGCATGTACTCCCCACCCTGCGTCCCCCAATTCTTGTTAAACACAGACTTACCTGCAGGATCTGCCTCAAGTGTTGTATACGCCACAAAGTAAAATTTTTATCTCCGGATAAAAGTGATCACCTTGCTTAGGTGCCTCTATCACTTTGCTTACATATTGGTACAGCTTGTGTTAGAATTATTGGTGATCATCCCGGTGTCACAGCGCTGACCCCACAGCATCACGCGCAGTGAACAATCAGTGAACCACATGAAGTCTGTAAGGAGGAAATTCCACGCAAAAACGGAGAGAGAGGAAGGCATCCAAATGCACCCTCAACTCCACCTTGGAACCTGATCAGACCAACTTTAAACAGCTGCTTGGAGCATATTAAGGTTGGTGTCAAAGCTATCAAAGCCCCCTGGGATTCCTAAAGAGATGTTCTCATTCTGTCTGAAACCGAGGCCCATGAACCAAGGAGTATCACCCTTCTGTTGGTTTGTGAGGCCGGTATTTTCCATAAAGCCACAATAAACTTAGGGATTTATTTAATACACGTGTCTCACCACAACCCATCACTAATTAGAAATTTAAATTCTATAAACAGGCTTAAGAGTCTGAAAGGGACTCACAGCTTGAACTTTCGGCAGGGGTCTTCCAACACCACTGGGGGGCTTCCTACACTATTTCAGGACATCGTGTAATGACCCCCTAAAGTGAATCAAATTAACATCTAATGTGATCCACACAAAGATCCTGGTGTGGAACTGAATCACCAGAAGTCATGGGAATCAACACATGGTCCCCAGCAGGGAAGGATTCTGCCCCAGTGTGCCAGAGGAAAGCACCTACTGTGGGGACCACAGAGCAGAGCATGCGCCCAGAACACCTGCGGGCCAGTCTGTGCAACGCTCTGCCTACAGAGACAGGGACAAGGAGGTGTCCAACAAGATGGCCAGGGACTGTCTCGCTGAAAAAGAGACGTGGCAGAACTCACACCTGAAGAGGACACATCTGGTAGCCACTTGGGGAAGAATGTTCCCAGCAGAGAGGACAGCAAGGCAAGGGTGTTGAGGGCAATTGCCTGGAGCCATCTGTCTGACCAACAGCCAACTGGAGAGAGGACGGAAACGGTAGGCCGGGAGGGGCAGCTGGAGCCGCCAGAAACCAATGTGAGCACTTGGCTTTTTATGCTGAGAGGTTTAAAAAGCACAGGAAGGTGCTGAGCAGTTTTGAGACAGAAGGGTGGGAGGACCAGAGGGCCAAGTTGGAGGCGAGCATAATAACCCAGGAGAGAAGCTGCAGTGTCCCCACCCGCCTCAGGGTCTGTGCACCAGCCCCCAGTAGGGACTGAGCACAAGGCCAGGGGTTTCCACCCACCCTCCCACCCCAGCACTGCGCACACAAAGCCCAGCAGCCACCATGGTGCGGGATGAAAGGGAGCTGCTCTGGGCAGCTTTTCAGACTCCACAGAAGCCGTTAGAAAGGTCTGCAATAAGCGTAGCCCAGCTTTAAACATGGAAGTCAGAAGGGTCACCCCAAAGCAAAGGAGACTGAGAAACAACCTTCTCTTGGGAGCTTCCCTGGACATAGGGAGGGGAACACACACTGCCGGGAAGAAAGACACTCTGCAAGTGCAGGTCACAGGTTGCACAGAACCAGTTTCAAAGAGTGGCCCTTTGGAGCTCGCAGGGTAGCGGGGCCTCTTAGCACTGTCCCTTCTTTTGCTGCAGCTGGAGGGAAGAAGAAGGAGTCCAGATCACACAGTCGGGTGGCTTTGAAGCCCAGACCCCCACCGAGTGGTGCACCCCAGTAATACCAGTGTGCAAATTGCTTCTCTCTGCTCCCCCCAAGAGTGTCCTCAAGATGTGCCGGGCACATCAGAGCTGGCCAGCACCCCTCAGCATCCGCGAGGGGCTCCAGCTCTGGAATCAGCTCAGCCTCCAGCATGTCTGAGACCCTGGTGACTGAACCCCTCCAGCCCCTCATTCCTCCTCTGTGAACTGGAATTCAGTGAGATCATGTGTGAACAGCACTGGGCACCAACATGGCACTCAGAGGAGTTATTCTCGGGATCATTACCAGTAATGCAGGGGGGGCCGATCTGGAGCCCACAGGCAGCATGCTGATTTCATGAGGGCTAGTATTGCTTATCTCTGGGGTTGGATATTATGAACAGTATGCATGGACTTTCTTTTGCCAATCAGCTTTCGTTATTATTTGTGTGTGGCCCAAAACAATTCTTCTTCCAAAGCAAAGCAGGAAAAAAAAAAAAAAGGTTGGATACCCATGCTTTAAAGTAAAGCAAAATAATGAAAACATTCACTGGTACATAAACAATAGATGCATCACCATTAAACAATACAAAGAGGGTGGTGACACAGCTTGTCTATTGATCCAGCATTTTAAACATGTATTCAAAGAACAGAAGACCCGCCTTGAACTAAGTGCCAAACTTTCCAACGTCTTGATCTTTCACAAACACAAAGTTCTCAGCATCGCTGGCAAATGAACAGTTACATATATTCAGAAATTTACATGACAACATTCGAAACCCTCTTTCTGGACAAGAATTCAGCAATAATACATATGCATTAAAAGCATTTAAAAGTTTAAACTTTTTACCCCACAAATGTCTATCAAAAAAATTTTAAATCTAAGAATAGAATAAAACATGCAAAGATTTACATGCAAGGATGTTCACAGGCACCTCAAGTAGAAAAGCAAAAGTGGACAGCAAAATGTTGAGCCAGAAGAAACAATTAATAAACTTTGTTACATTCTCATAAGCAACCACTTTGCAATTTTTCACAAGGTGACTTTAGGAAAAGTATCCGTCAGGATAATCTGGGCTACCTGAGAGTCTGGCAAACGAGCAATGTCAGAGCTGAAGCTAATTCCTGACTTTGCCAATTAATAGTGAGATGCTGTGGAGCAGAAACAGACTTCTTTTCTTTACAAATTAAAATAATAATAATAATAATGTTATATTCCTTAAATATATACAATAATAACATAACATGATGATCAGATGGCCTAGAAAGATGTTGCATGCCACAACATTTTTGGCCTGCTTGTAAAATCCCAGGATTAAGGCGGTTGATATGTGATGTAATAAGCCCCAACACTATCAGGAACTTATCTAAGCCCAGGCCTGGAAAACTGCAGCCTAGAGCTGCTAGTTCTATTTCATTTCTTCCTGTCCAGCTCCCAACTTCTCATCTCTCCGTGTTCCAGTGAATCAAAAAGGACTGCCCAACATGTGGGGGCTTCACCACTCTCCTGGAAGCACACTGCCCTTCCAGCCTCCGCCGTGTTGCTGTTCCCCATCCTGTGGCCACCCTACGCTCCCCACTGCCCACTTCCCATCCCACTGAGGATCTTTGCCCCTTGGCTTGTGGTCTCTGCTCAGAAGTTCCTTTCTCCCCACGCACATAGGTTTCTAAAGAAATTTCACTCACCTTCCAAAAATCCCAGTTAAGTATGATCACTCCCTAAAGATTCCCTGACATGCTTCTGGGAAAATCACCCTTGGTCCTGTGTCACACTGGACCAGCATTCAGCACAGATGAGAGGGTGAGCTCCTCGGGACATAGTTTCTCTCCTTATTGTGTCACTGTTACCTGACAAAGTCACTTATTGAATACTGATGGAGGGGGTTTCCTGATAAGAGACATGTAGACAGCACTACTGTCCTAAAGATGCAAAATAAAAATCAGCGCAGCCACCCTGCTCCCCTCAACAATATCCACGCTTTCTCTGTCACAGAAACGTGCACAATTTGTGAATCATATTGGTGTACTAATTCACTTTATGTCCATTTTCCCCACAAGATTCTGAGGTCTTTGCGACTGGGGGCTGTGTCTGATATTTAATGCTGTATCTCTAGGCCTTAGCCCTATAACTGACTCATGCTGACAAACAAATCCCATGCAAGATTAGTTGACACCCTAGAAAGGTGAAAAAGAATCTTAAAAACATCAAGCTAAATAGAAGAAGACAGTGACAAAATATTGCACATTTTATGGTCCCATTTACAGGAAATTTCCAGAATAGGCAAATCCATAGAGAAAGAAAGTAGATTAGTGATCGTCTAGGATGGGGGGAAAGGGTAGAGTGTGGAGGGAAATAGGGGGTGGCTGCTAATGGGTATGGGGTTTCTTTCTAGAATGATGAAAACGGGAGGCGCCTGTGGCTCAGCGAGTAGGGCCCTAGCCCCATATACCAAGGGCTACGGGTTCAAACCCAGCCTTGGCCGAACTGCATCAACAATTAGCCGGGCACTGTGGTGGGCACCTGTAGTCCCAGCTACTTGGGAGGCTGAGGCAAGAGAATCATTTAAGCCCAAGAGCTGAAGGTTGCTGTGAGCTATGACTCCACAGCACTCTACTGAGGGCGACAGAGTGAGACTCTGTCTCCACAAAAAAAATAAAAATAAAAAATTAGAATGATGAAAATGCTGTGAAACTGACCATGGTAATGACTGCATAACCCTTTCAGTGGGGGGAATTGCTTGCTATGTGAGTTATATCTCAATAAAACTTATAGAAGTTCTGCCTTTACAGAGACTGGATAATTAAGTTTGCTCAAGAAAGGTAAATGGCACCATTGGGAAAAACTATGGAAATCTTTTCAAAGATGCATGACTTTCTTTTTTTCTTTTTTTTTTTTAATGTAGATTTGGTTTTATTTAGTATCCCATAACTAGAGTTTAAATGCTTGTGAGCATCTGGTCTGAGCGTCTTATTTTTAAAGAAATGAAAACTGAGACCAGAAGCTGAGTGATAAAAGATCTCACAGGCAGCTTTCCCTGTGGACGTTTAAGATTCAAATTCAATCACAGCAGCATTAGTCACAACAGCCAAAGGGTAGACTTGTCCAAGCCGCCCAAGTGCCCATCAGCAGATGAATGGGTGAACAGAATGTGCCATACACACTGAACGTAATAGTATCTGGCCTTAAAAGGAAGGGAACTCTGACACATGCTACAACAGAGACAAACCTCGAGGACATTACACTAAGTGAGATAAACCGGTCACAAAAGGAGAAATCCTGTGTGATTCCACATATGAGGTCCCTGAAATAGTCAAGTTCATAAAGAAAGAGGTGAGGACACACTTATAACTTTGTCACAGCAGGGGAAAAGCAATCCGTGTAACCTAAACATTTGCACCCCTGTAATATTCTGAAATGAAGAAAAAAAAATACCAAAAGGTAGCTTGGGGTTAGGGGAGGGAGAATGGGGTGTTATTATTTAATAGACACAGAATTTCAGTTTTATAAGATGGAAAGAGTTCTGGAAATGGGTTGCACTAAAATGTAAATTGCTTAACATTGAACTGCACACTTAAAAAATGGCCAAGATGGAGAGTTTTATGTGACGTGGATTTTACCATAATAAAGATAAAGCACTTTTTTAAAGAGTAAGTTCAGTCTCCTAGGCCCACCGGGAACACTCCCCCCTGTGGTACTTCCCAGACCCGGTGGAATGCACAGAGAAAAAGGAGAACCGACTGCCTGGGCAGACTTCACAAGGGAGAAATCAGGGGCCCAAGTCACTGCTCCCAAGGAATTCCGAGAATTTTAACAAACCTCAGCAGGACCAATCAGTACATAGATCAATAAAATGGAGGCCACTGCACATGTCTGAGCCTTCCCAAAACAATGCCCTGTCGGGAGGTAGGTAGATGGGAGCAGGGGGTATTTCCTGGGGAGGCAACCAGGTCAGACAGCTGCTCAGACTTCAATGAGCTCAAGAAGCAAACAGGGAGCATGTGAAAATGCAGGTTCTGGTTTAGCTGGTCTGAGTGAAGGCTGAAACTCTGCATTTCTTTCTTTTTTTTTTTTTTTTTGAGACAGAGTCTCACTTTGTCAACCTCAGTAGAGTGCCATGCATCACAGCTCACAGCAACCTCACACTCCTAGTCTCAACCCATCCTTTTGTCTCAGCCTCCCAAGTAGCTGGACTGCAGACACCCGCCACAGTGCCCCATTAGTTTTTTCTATTCTTAGTAGAGATGGGGTCTCACTCCTGCTCAGGCTGGTCTACTATTTTGTATTTCTAACTCGCTCCCAGACGGTGCTGGTGCAAGGCTGGTTCCAGGGACCATCTTTAACACCACACAGCCACAGCCAGCGTAGTGACGACACTCCACACCAGTCCCTTCCCCATGTAAGAAGTCGACTTCACGGACCTGGGGTGGTTCCATGCGCTCATCTTATTTTCAACAAAACTAAGTACTCACTCACACGTCCAATAAATCTGAACTCACTTTAGGGTGAGTTAGAAAATGGACACATTTGATTGTCACGGTTTATGAAAATACAAACTTTCTTTATGTTAAAACCGGGTCAAGTGAGCCAGTTGTTTGATTGTGGGGGAAGGAAAAAAAACCACCTCTGCGTGGTCAGTTTCTAAAAGAAACGTGAAATATTACTTAAAACTCAAAAGTCAGTAGAATTTGCTCTAACAACTGATTTGGAAACTCATTCAAGTTCCTTGTAAGCCACACGGTCAAAAGCCACAGCTGAAAGACAACCCCACCGATCCACTTCAAACAGTCATCAATAACATTTTTTAACCTTGGTTTTAATGAAGTTTAGGTATTCATACTATGTACTAGCAAAAATTGAAAGAAAAGCCATGGGAAGAGTAGGAAAAAAAGAGGTTTGTTAAGATTCAGAGCCTATAATCAACAGGACAGACATCACAGAGGAAAAGGCAAGAACCCGAGAGAAATTAAATGACATGTTAGGTTTCTAAGATGAAAGGTCATCAATTAAAACTAAAAGTAGGTATCCAGCAGGGAGGGGGAAAAGTTTTTTTTAAAAAAGAGAAGGTGTCAAAACCGCCCTGAGACATCACCTAAACCCAGTGAGAAGGGCCCGTGTCACAAAGTCTCAAAGCTGCAGCTGCTGGCGTGGATGTGGAGAGAAGGGACACTTTCACACTGCTGGCGGGACTGCACACTAACACAGCCTCTTTGGAAGGAAGCCTGGAGAATCCTCAAAGAACTCAAATTAGACCTCCCATTTGATTCTGCAATCCCATTCCTATACATCTACCCAGAAGAAAACAAGTCATTTTATCATCAAGACATTGGCACTGTTTATCAAAGCTCAATTTACAATCGCCAAAATGTGGAAACAGCCTAAACACCCACCAACTCAGGAATGGATTAACAAGGTGTGGTATATGTACACCATGGAACACTATTCAGCCACTAAAAAAGACTTTACATCTTTTGTATTAACCTGGGTGGAAGTGGAACACATTCTTCTTAGCAAAGCATCACAAGAATGAAGAAACAGTCCAGGCACGGTGGTTCATGCCTGTAATCCTAGCACTCTGGGAGGCTGAGGCAGGTGGACTGCTTGAGCTCATGAGTTCCAGACCAGCCTGAGCAAAAGCAAGACCCCATCTCTACTAAAAATAGAAAAACTGAGGCAAGAGGACTGCTCGAGCTCAAGTCAGAGGTTGCTGTGAGCTATAACACCATAGCACTTTACCCAGGGTAACAGCTTGAGACTCTGTCTCAAGGAAAAAAAAAGAAAAGAAAAGAATGCAATTATTGCACAAAAGGATGGGGAAAAGGGAGAGGGAGGGAAGGGGAGGGAGAGGATGGGGGGAGAGAGGATAAAGGGTGAGAACACACTCGAGGTGCATCTTTGAAGGGTCAAGAGAAAACTACTAAATGCAGAACACAAATGTTTTCACACAGTAATGAGAAAATCTCATGAATGTTATGTCAAACAGGCGGATGAAAGTATCTCAGATTGTATGTGATGCCCGCACACTGTACCCCATGAGTGAACTAATGTACACAGCTATGATTCAATAAAAAAAAAAAAAAAAGAATGGAGAAACAAGAATCCAACGTACTCAATTCTAATATGAAGGCAGGGTAGGAAAATGAGGGCACGGGGAGAGAGGAGCAGGGAGGGGATGGTGGGTCATGCTGTATGGCGCACCTCCTGGGGACAGAACATAGTTATAAGAGGGACTTTATCTAACAAATGCAATCAGTGTAACCTAATTCTTTGTATCCTCAATGAATCCCAAACAATAAAATAAAATAAGAAAAGAAAAAAAGAGAAGGTGAAAAATTGGCACCCTACAATCAAACAATATCCCAAAATCCTCTATAGAAACAGTGCGGCCCCCGAGGACTGCACCAAGCGAGCTGTTAATACCCTTCCCGTGTGTGTCAGAGAACCAGCCCTCTCATTTCAGTGCTACTATGATTAGTATGAATTTGTTAAGAGATTCTCTCACGGTTCAAAGCATACACCTTCCACCACTAGTCCGTACTTGCTGCAAAGTCAACTTAATTAAATACACACACACACGCCCTTGCTTTAAAGGATGGAAACAAATAATTCAAATAGAAACCTCAAGATGTAAAAAAAGAAAAAAGAACCCAGTGCTCAGCCCTGGCTCCTGTGCAGTAAGATGTTTCTGACTCTGCTCTCCTGGTGGTACTGATGGAAGGTGTCTTTGTGGAAAATAAATTGGCAGCGTCTAAGGACTCAAAAAGATTCAGATCCTTTGACCCATGAATTCCTCTTCTCAGGGATCTTTCCTAAGCAAGCAATCCAAAATTTTGAAAATGATTCACACGGAAATAAAGACATCCATGGCCCTATTTCCTAACAAGAAAATAAATAGGAAAACACCTGGGGAGGGGGAGGGGTTGTCCCTTGTCAAGGTAACCAGCTGGGGCCTATATTTCCCAGAATCTCTCTCAGGGCAGTAGGAGGTGGGGATTGGGTGGTCAAGAAAGACTCTGCCTGAGACTTGCAGACAGAAATCCAGGAGCAAGTCACATACAGTTAGGGTGGGATGACCGGGGCAGAGCCACCCACAGACCCTCAGGCTCCTGGGCCACGCATATGCACAGCCCATATGGGAAGGGCATGGGACCTTCCAGGTGTCACCCCAGTGGCCCTGGTGGAGGTTGGGAGAGATAGATGTGGTGGGCTCCAGTGAATCCTGCCCACTCCATCTGCAACTCTTCTTCCTGACCCCTGGCCAGAGACAACAGCCTTCCACAGACATCTTCCAGCCTCACAAATGTGCAGAGTTGAATTCCCACAATAAATCCCAATTCCACGCCCATTGTCAAAATCTAATTGATGCATAACCATGCAGGCAAAGGCAGGTAAACCTAGGTCTTCATGCCACGGAATAGGAAACACCTGTTATGTGGTTGTTTGCAAACTATTTAAGGACATTTCCAACACAACCATTTTCTCACTAAATGGGGAAAAAATAAGATAGAATTTAAATGCTTGTATTATGTACAATAAAAAGCAGACACAGAAAAAAAAGATGACATCAAAGTATACCTGAAAAGTGAACACTTTGATCTAGGTTAAACTGAGCTAGTTTTTGTTTCTTCAATTTTTCTATTTGAAAATGTTTCTGTAGATTTTCTGTATGAATTTGTCCAGAATTAAAATTCTTTAAAACCTATTCTGAATTTCTAAGAATTAAATTCTTTAATTTTTTTTCCTTCCCACTCAGCTTCTATTTTGAACCTTTTGGGGCCTGGTGCAGTGGCTCATGCCTGCAATCCTAACGCTCTGGGAGGCAGAATGGGGAGGATTGCTTGTGGCCGGGAGTTCAAGACACGCTCGATGGAAAGTAACACTCCATCTCTATAAAAAAATAGAAAGTTATCCAGGCATAGTGGCACATGTCTGCAGCCTCAGCTACCCAGGACTGGAGTAACTTGACATCAGCCTGGCAACATAACGAGACCCCGTCTGTCCAAAGAATTTTTTTTTCTTTGAGACAGTCTCAAGCTGTTGTCCTGGGTAGAGTGCCGTAGCATCACAGCTCACAGCAACCTCCAACTCTTGGGCTTAAGCGCTTCTCTTGCCTCAGCCTCCCAAGTAGCTGTCACTACAGGCACCTGCCACAAGACCCAGCTATTTTTCTGTTGTAGTTGTCATTGTTGTTTGGCAGGCCCAGGCCAGGTTTGAACCCGCTAGCCCTGTTGTGAGTGGCCAGTGCCCTAGTCACTGAGATACAGGCACTGAGAACCAAAAAATATTTTTTAAAAATCAGCTGGTGTGGCAGTGAGTGCCTATAGTCCCAGCTATGCAGGAGGCTGAAGCAGGAAGATCACTTGAGCCCAGGAGGTTGAGGCTGTAATAAACTATGATGACACCACTGCACACTAGTCCACGTGGCAACAGAGTGAAACTATCTTAAAAAAAAAAAACCTTTTGTTTATTTTCCAGTAGAAAAGCCAAATTTCTTAGCATGATCTGGCCACTGACGTTGCCAGCAGAATGATTCTCTTAGCCTTAAATGATCCTCTTCTCCCCTTCATCCACCTGAGGATCAACTAGTCACCACTAAAGACGTAACTTGAACTTGACTTATCTGAAGACCAACCTGACTCTCCACTGCCTTCAAGGTCATCTTTTATAAGTACCTTATAAAAGGTTTCCACCCCCTGCTTCTAGGGCTGGAGAGACTTTGAGGCTTTAGCCCACTCTCAGCCCAGCTGATCAATAAATGACCCTTGCTTAATTTGGAAAAAAAGATCTATAGGCACTCACTGCTCCCCAACTACTCTGAGACACATTGGACCTATGTTCAGTAGCTCTCGCCCAGCTATACTGAATGAATCTTCTAGCTGGAGGGCTTATTAAAACTCAGATTGCCAGGCTGCACCCCCAGTTTCCAATTCTGCAGGTCTGGAGTAGGGCCTAAATGTGAGCGTTTCTAACAAGTTGCCAGACGATGCTGGTGTTGCTGGTCTGGGGAGTGCAGTGGGAGAATCACTAAGCTAGACCATGAGACTCTTGAAGTTTGGGACTAGGTTTTATTTACCATTGCATCCCAAAGCTCAAGAACAGCATTGAGAAGGCACTCTCTACTTTTTTTTTTTTTTTTTAAAGACAGAATCTCACTCTGTCTCCCAGGCCTGGGTAAGAGGGGTACAACTATAACTTACTATAGCCTATAAATTCCTGGTCTCACATGATCCTCCCACTTAAGCCTCCCAAGTAGCTAGGATTACAGGTGCCAGCCGCTGCACCAGGCTTGTTTCATTTTCTTAAATACAGTCCCTCTTAACAACAGGGATACATTCTGAGTTCTGAGATACGCGTCATTAGGCAATGTCATAATTCTGTGAACACCGTAGCCTGGGCTACATGCCTACTGCTCCCAGGCTGCGAGCCTGTACAGCATGTTACTGTCCTGACTAGTGTTTAAGCAGTTGTAACACCGTCCTTGCTGGTGCAGGAGGTGGACAGATCCACTCCGAGACAGGACTTGATTCTGACAGCCCCTCACGCAGTAGAGACCCCTTCGAGGGCTACAGGTCATGAACGTCAAATGCCAGACTCAACCTAGAGCCTGTGCATGATGAGCCACGACTGAAGTTCACCAAGACATGAAATCTGAAGGCGATTATTTCTACATATGGGCTACCTCTTTCAATTGGCTCAGATAATAGGCTGACTTTTGTTTCTACTTTGACCCAAGCGATTAGGAAAGCCCTGGGTATACAGTGGAACCTCCATTGTACCTACTGGCCCCAAAGCTCGAGACAAGTAAAAAGAATGAACTGAACCCTAAAAGAAACTTTAACCAAACTCACTGATGAGACCGGTGGAAAGTAGACAGAGCAAGGTGTACTCCACATAGAGCAGGTTTTACTCCTTATGGAATCATGTATGGGAGACCTCCCGTTCTGCGCCCTGGTGAACCCTCAGTTAGCACATCACTAACCATACTCTTTTAAAGTATCTCTAGTCCCTTTCCCAGATCCAGAGGGACATCCTTCCCTAGATTTGAGATACTTACCAGGACCCCAGAGGGACTAAAAAGGACTCTGAAAGTGTCTTTCAACTTGAAGATTAAGGGTACGTTCCAGAAAGAAGGCCTCACCCCAAAGCGAAAGGGTCCCTTCCCCGTCATCCTCAGCACCCCAACTGCTGTGAGAGTCGATGGTTTGTCACCATGGATACACCACTCGGGTGAAGAAGACCAAAGAAGACAGCGGAGCACACCGGACAGTGGTCCCAGGAGAAAACCCTCTCAGGCTACGACTGTTAAAATCTGGATTTCTTTCCTGTACATGCGGGCCCCATACAGTTCACTGTGCCACCCAGGAGCCGCCTAAGACCAGTGGGGCCACTCACACAACTGAACGACCCACTGCAACACCTTTGCTTTCTATTCTATTAAGTATGTTAAATGGTAAGCATCATCTTCAAATGTAACTCAACTAGATTTAGCTTTTGATCGTAGGTTATGTCTACACCCCCAACCCCCATATTATGTAGGGGGAGGCAAGCAAGACTCAGACAAAGAGTTGAGGGTTTGACTCGGACATAAGACCAGGGGGGAATGTTATACCCTAACTCCTTCTTGCTAACGACTTTGCTAAGGGCTTTTGACACTCCCCCTTTAAACAGGAAGCTCAGCTGAAAGAATTTAGTAATAACTGTAAAATCCTGTGAAACCCCAGCTCCCCTTTATAAGCACTCCCCTTACCAGGTGTTGGCTCTTGAGAAATTCAGCTTGCTATAAGGACTCCCCCTCCCTACCAAAAGTACCCTATAAAAGGTTTCCAGCCCTGCTTCTAGGGGTGGAGAGACTTGGAGGCTTCAGCTTGCTCTCAGCCTGCCTGATCAATAAAGGACCCTTGCTTAATTTGGAAAAAAATACAGGAAAAATGGTAGTGTGATCTTACGGGACCACAGTCACAAATGCTGTCCTTCATTGACCAAAACGTCATGTGGAGCACGAGTGCAAACAAAATCCTCTGGCACACATGTGGCTAACACGGCTAGGATACAATGTACAGGACGTGCAGAGTTACAGGCAATCTTACAACTTCTCCTTGGTAGATCTTTGTGAAATATGGAAACTTTAACAAGTATGGGCTGAAACATCAAAAATCTAAGTGGCCTTGGCTCGGTACCTGTGGCTCAACGGGCTAAGGCACTAGCCACGTACACCTGAGCTGGCGGGTTCGAATCCAGCCCCAGGACCCGCCAAACAACGATGGCTGCAACCAAAAAAAATGGCCAGGCGTTGTGGCGGGCGCCCTAGCCCGTTGTCCCAAAGGCACCGAGCCTTTTTTTTTTTTTTTTTTTTTTTTTGCAGTTTTTGGCCAGGGCTGTGTTTGAGCCCACCACCTCTGGCACATGGGGCCAGTGCCCTACTCCTTTGAGCCACAGGCATGGCCCAGGAATTGCCCTAGGAATTTTGACCCAACACCAGGGTCCAGTTTTACAACTGTAGCAGATCTCTTTGGTTTTTTTTGTTCTTTAGAGACAGAGCCTCACTTTGTGACCCTCAGTAGAGTGCTGTGGTATCACAGTTCACAGCAACCTCCAGCTCTGGTCTTAGGTGATTCTCTTGCCTCAGCCTACCAAGTAGCTGGGACTACAGGCATCTGCTATAACGCCAGGCTATTTTTTTTTTTTTTCTATTGACACAGAGCCTCAAGCTGTCACCCTGGATAGAGTGCTGTGACATCACAGCTCACTGCAACCTCCAATTCCTGGGCTCAAGCGAGTCTCCTGCCTCCGCCTCCCAAGTAGCTGGGACTACAGGCGCCCGCCACAACGCCTGGCCATTTTTTGGTTGCAGCTGTCGTTGTTTGGCGGGCCTGGGCTGGATTCGAAATCGCCAGCTCAGGTATACGTGGCTGGCGCCTTAGCCTGCTGAGCCACAGGCGCCAAGCCCCGGCTATTTTTTTTTTTGTTGCAGTTTGGCCGAGGCCGGGTTTGAATCCACCACCCTCGGCATGTGGGGCGGGTGCCCCACTCACTGAGCCACAGGTGCCGCCCTGTAGCAGAGCTTAGTAAAGAAATTGATACTGTGGGGCGGTGCGTGTGGCTCAAAGGAGTAGGGCGCCAGCCTCATATACTGGAGGTGGCAGGTTCAAACCCAGCCCTGGGCAAAAAACGGCAATAAATAAATAAATAAATAAATAAATAAATAAATGTAAACAAAGAAAACTCTTAAAAAGAAATTGACACTGTGGCCAAGGGATGGCCATACTGTATACAAGTTGTAGCAGCGATAGCCCTCTTTTTTTTTTTTGCCGTTTTTGGCCGGGGCTGGTTTGAACCTGCCACCTCCAGCATATGGGGCTGGCACCCTACTCACTGAGCCACAGGCACCGCCCAGCCATAGCCCTCTTAACCCCAGAAGCAACCAAGCTAACTTTAGGAAGAGATCTAATTATTTATACTTCTCATGACCTACTGGACTTTTAAATTCAAAAAGCAATCTTTGGCTGTCAGATAACTGCCTTCTTAAATATAAAGCCTTATTACTAGAAGACCGGTGCTATAATTATGCACCTGTGCTGCTTTGAATCCTGCCACTTTCCTCCCTGAATCCAATGAGGAAATAGAGCATGATTGCCAGAAAATTATGGCACAAACCTATGCAGCTAGAGAAGATTTACAAGAAACCTCCCCTAGCTAATCCTGATGTGGTTTTATATACAGATGGAAGTTTGTTCATAGAACGTGGAACTCGAAAAGCAGGCTATGCTGTAGTTACTCAATACGCTGTAATTGAGAGTGGGTCTCTCCCTTCAGAAACCAGTGCACAATTAGTTGAGCTAAGAGCCTGAACCCGTGTTTTAGAAATTGGGAGAAACAAATGAGTCAATATATACACTGACTCAAAATATGCCTTGCTCATTTTACATGCCCATGCTGCTATTTGGAAGGAAAGACAATACCTAACTTTCAATGGCTTTCCCATAAAATATCATCACGAAATAGGTTGTTATAAGCCATTCTTGCTCCACAAGAAGTAGCAGTTATTCATTATAAAGGACACCAAAAGACCTTAGATGAGATTTCTAAAAGTAACCAACTTGCTGATAAAGAGGCTAAAATGGCATAATAGGCTTGGCGCCAGTAGCTCAAGCGGCTAATGCACGGCTCAAGTGGCTAAGGCACCAGCCACATACACCAAAGCTGGCAGGTTTGAATCCTGCCAACCAACAATGACAACTACAACCAAAAAATAGTCAGGCGTTGTGGCAGGCACCTATAGTCCCAGCTACTGTGAGGCTGAGGCAAGAGAATTGCTTGAGCCCAGGAGTTGGAGGTTGCTGTGAGCTGTGATGCCACAGCACTCTACCCAGGGTGACAGCTAGAGGCTCTCTCTCTC
>CAUYON010042344.1:0-16803 GCA_963573935.1 Arctocebus calabarensis
ATCACAGCTCACAGCAACCTCCAATTCCTGGGCTCAAGCGAGTCTCTTGCCTCCGCCTCCCAAGTAGCTGGGACTACAGGCACCCGCCACAATGCCCGGCCATTTTTTTGGTTGCAGCCGTCATTGTTGTTTGGCGGGCCCTGGGGCTGGATTGGAACCCGCCAGCTCAGGTGTACGTGGTTGGCGCCTTAGCCTGTTGAGCCACAGGCACCGAGCCACCTTGTTTGCATTTGTAAAGTTAAAGTCCGAGTTGTAGTTGTGACTGTCACCCAGGAAGTGTGCCGTATACCCGAGCATTGTACCTGTTAGGTGGGAACTTACCAAACTCCACTCTACCCTCCTCACATCTTGGATTTATTGAACTTTTCTCTCATGTGGGCCAGTAGTTATTAATCTACTAGTTTCAATTTAATACTAAGTACACGTGATGCTTATTTTTTATTCTTGTGATACTTTGCTTAGGAGAATGTTCTCCACATACAAAACATACAAAATCTCCATCTTTTCATGGATAGTCTTCCATGGCATACACATACCACAGTTTATTAATCTATTCATGAGTTGAAGGATATTTGGGTTGTTTCTACATGTTTGTGACTATGAATTGAGCTGCTATAAACATTTGAGTGCAAATGTCCCTATGGTAAAATGATTTTTTTTCTTTGGGGTAGATACCTAGTAATGGGATTGCAGGATCAAATGGAAGGTCTACTTTTAGTTCCTTGAGAACTCTTCATGCTTCTTTCCATAGAGGCTGTGCAATCCCACCAACTGTGCACAAGTGTTCACTTCTCTCCGCATCCACGTCTGCATCTGTTGCTTTGGGACCTTGTGATATGGGCTGGGTGATACTCAAAGTGGTTTTGATTTTCGTTTCTCTGATAATCTCTGAGCATTTTTTCATGTGTTTCTTGGCTATCTGTCAGTTTTTTATACTCACCTCCAGACATATATTTCAAAGTCTAGAGGTCCTGTCTTCTGAGGCAATCAGGAGGCAATCACAAATGCTTTGGAGGCTGGTGATAGTGGAGCTGGTGGGAGAGTCCAAAGAGGGGCTTTTGTTTTCTTCTTGCTCCACAGCCACTGAACCAGCAAAAACACCATCCCAGATGAGCCCCCATAATTGTTATTCAAACTGCAAGCAGGTTTCAGACTAGGTTCAGTTACACGCTTCACAAAGATCCAGTTATTGAAACAACAAAGATTACTAAGGAAGAAAATAATTTTTTAATGTGAAAGACATCTTTTCTGAGAATGAGAGAAGCTACCTCAAGTCTGTCTCTTCTGGGGTATTTCTTTAATTCACATACTTCCAGGGATTAATGTTTAAATTCACTTCCAGATAATCATTTTACGTATTCTACATTGTATCTGAAGGATAGTTCAAATTGATATTTCTTGTTTTTGAACAGTGGGCCACGATACGAATTGAAAAAGGAGCGCCAAAGGAGTCGGTTCTTAAAAACTCAGCTTCTGTTGGTAAGTCTTCCTTTCATAATGGTTGTTAAAATGCTCAACTTGAGCTTACCCAATTTGAACTTGAAATATGCCGAGAGCAGTGTGTTCTTGAGGCCTTGGATCTCTCATAATTCTGTCCTTCATGCAAAATAGAAGCTGCCTGAGTTTTGATTGACTTTTTGTTGTACAGGTGTGTGATGTGTATTAGTTCATCTATATGTTCTTGCAGGTATTACTTGCTTTTCTAAGGGCCTATTTTAAAGATGATGCCCATAGTTTTTAAAGATTAGTCAATGCAAAAACAAACAAACAAAAAAGCTAATTGGAGTACCTGGGAGTTAAAAGCTATTACTGAAGTTTCATAACACTTCATTTTAACTTCTAACTTGTGGTTCTCAAAAAGTGTGTTCCTCAAAGTGCTCTTTTTTGCTGGAGACCAATTGCTAATACATGGAATAAAAATAATTTTCCAGTGAAATAGCTTGGGAATCATCACATACTATGTTTTCCTTCTGGGGAGAGCACTATTGCATAGTAATAAAGGTGTAGAAGAGTCTTACAGTAAAGAAACATTCTTAATTTTACTTAATTTAGTGTTTCTTGAAGTTGTTTGATCATGATAGTCTTTTTCCATCATGACACCTGTTCCCTTCCGGTAGAAGTGAGCTAGCAAATGAATTAACCTAACCCATCCCTGCCTTAATTTGTGTGCTTTGCCTTTGTTTGAATAAAGCCTTTCACTTGGGGAAGAATTTTAAGACTTAAGTCACTGGGTTTATAAGAGGCTAGAGTTCCATGGTAGTGATGGCTATGCAGTAAGGAACAAATAAATCTCTAAATTTAATGAAAAGGCTAAGACTTATTGTGTTTTTCAAAAATAGACACAATTTTGTGCCCATCTGATTTAGGATTGAAAATGGTCAAGTTGTCAAATACTCCAGTAGAAAGAATTTATGTCCTGGAGTCTTGTCTGAAAGGAATAGTAGAAACTGTATGCTATAGGGAGTTTGGGAAGTAAGGTATTTGACTGAAAGCATCTGAGCATTTCTGTAAAATTGGTTATTATCCTCAAATAATTGAAACAACTAGTAGAGCTTCATAGTATATATACTTAAACGCCAAAGTGCTCTTGACAATAATATTACCTAGGTTGGATATTTCAAGCTCTTCATTGCCAGAAGAGGTATAAATCTATTTTTTTTTTTATTTTTCTGAGTACTTTTTAAAATGTGTGTCTTTATGATTTAAAGTGAGAACAAATGTTTTGCTGGTTTCTGTTGTGCTTGGTGAGATTTTTTGCTATCTTTCATTGATCTTGAGTGATGTTCTGTAGGCCTCATGGATTAGAATGGTTGTGGTGCATGTCTTGGGCCGTGAATTTGTTTATTTATTTTTGAAATGGAGTCTCACTCTGTTGCTCTAGTCTAGAGTGCCATGGTATCTTAGCTCATAGCAAACTCGACTCTTGGGCTCAAGCCATCCTCTTGCCTCAACCTTCTGCGTACCAGGGACTAAAGGTGCCCTCCACAATGCCTGGCTAGTTTTTCTCTTTTTAATAGAGATGGGGTCTTGCTCTTGTTCAGGCATCTTGAACTCCTTAGCTCAAGAAATCCACATGACTTGCCTCGGTGCCCCAGAGTGCTAGGATTATGGGCATGAATTTAAAAGGGCACAAGGTATTTCTATTTGGTTTAAAGAAATTTGGTTTAGGTGGGTTTTTTTAAGCCTATGTGGAAGTGAGAACTTTATGAATATTTTCACCTGTGGGATTATTATCATTATTTTTCATACATTTGCCTTTTCTGTTTTTTATTTCTATCTTTTCCAAGGTAAAGTGAGTAAACAGTGGAAGCGAACATAAGGGGAAAATATAAATCATGATAGTTTAGACTGGAGTAAGGCCAGTGCCTGCAAAACTTGTCATATTTTATTCAGAGTGACTGCCCTTCCTTTTAGCATGTGTGAAACTAGGAATTGATTCTCACAGTTACTGCACATCTGTGACATGTAGGTTGACATGGGATCCAAAGATGATTAAGAATACCATGGTCCTTATGGGGACACAAGCATCTGACAGGCCACTGTGATAAATGCTGAAACAGATGCATAAACAAAGGGCAGTGTGAGATCTAATGTAGGCTCTGATATGCGCTGCTTTTGCCTCTGTAGGCCCACAGCTGTACACAGTATGCCCTCCACTCCCATCCTGACTCCATGCTTGAGTAGCCAAGACTTGTGGGGTGTGTGCCCCATTGATGGATGCTCTGTTGGTGTTTGGAGTCATCAGAGTAATAGTGTCACAATCCTGACCGAGGGTGATGAAACACTGGGCACTGGTGCATGTGGCTGGTGCAATCTCCAGTCTTCTGAGCATCATGTCTGGGTACCACTGCCAGTGGCAGCCCAGGTCAGTGTGCAGCCAGTCAGAGTGTACTTGAGGGTTGCAGACAGGCTGAGGACCCCAAAAGCACGGGCACGATTGTGAGTTATTTCTGAATGACATAGTACTGGTAATGGATTGGGGGTTGCTGAGAGGGAAAGATGAGCTAAATAGAGAAAATAGTTATGTTTACTCTCTGCACCAAAAAACTTCCTTCTACTACTTTTTTACTTAGTGAAACATATTCTTTGAAATGCATTTTAGTCTCCTTCTACAGTTAAATCCCTCCCATATTATACTACTGATGTGCTTTTTTTTTTTGAGACAGAGTCTCACAATGTTGCCCTCTCTAGAATGCAGTGACATCACAGCTGGCAGCAACCTCAAACTCTTGGGCTTAAGTGATTCTCTTGCCTCAGCCTTCCAAGTAGCTGGGACTACAGGTGCCTGCCACAATGCCTGGCTATTTTTTGGTTGCAGTTGTCATTGTTGTTTAGCAAGGCCTGGGCTGGGTTCGAACCCTCCAGTCTCGGTGTATGTGGCCAGTGCCCTAATCACTGAGCTATGGCCCCCGAGCCATCTAATGTACTTTTTTTTGAATAAGCTGACTGAGAGCTAAGCCTAGGGGACTATTATCTCTATGGTTAAATGGTTCTCTTCTGTCTTAAGCCATAGTCTACCATTCTACTGTGTTCTTTTATTTAAACGCTGTTTAATCTACTGAGCTTCAGATATGATTATGAGTAAGAACTCGTTAAGAAGTTCTAACATTGCACCTTCCTCTCCTAGACTTACAGGCTTTTCCTCATTAATAATACAAACACGAAGATAAATATTCTTCCCCTTCAAGTAACTGTGTTATGCTGGGCATTAAACTTCAGTGGAGAATATAGAGTTACCCTTCTATCCTACTTTTGTTAAGGAGATGAGCCAGAGCTATCAGTAGGAGGCTAACAGGAAAGAGAAGGGGAGGGGCTTGGTTGCTTCTTTTCATGGCTGAGCTTTTATTGCCCCAGCCATAGGACAAATGCATCTCCTTGGACTTGGTATGACTGAGATCTCAGCAACTTTTATTTTAGTTTCTTGTAAATGGTACAAAAGACCATTTGACTTGGAAGAGCTGCCAGCCTTATTCTTTAAGTACCTGGCTGATTTCCAGGATTTATTATGCTAGGTTCTTTTTTTGTTTGTTTGTTTTTTGTTTTTTGAGATAAGAGTCTCACTCTGTCACCCTGGGTAGAGTGCCCTGGAGTCACAGCTCACAGCAACTCAAATTCTTGGGTAAGTTTCTCTTGCCTCAGCCTCCCAAGTAGCTGGGACTACAGGTGCCTGCCATAATACCTGGCTCATTTTTCTATTTTCAGTAGAGATGGAGTCTCACTCTTGCTCAGGCTAGTCTCGAACTCCTTAAGTCAAGCAATCTACCTGCCTTGGCCTTCCAGAGTGCTAGGATTGTAGGCTTGAGCCACTGTGCTTGGCTTATGCTAGGTTTTTTTATTTTAGATTCGAATAAGTTAATAGTTTTTTTTTTTTAAATAGTTAATAGTTTTGATTGTAAATAATTATGTAATCTTAGTGACTCAAGATGAATTCCGCTCTAATTGTATTTTGATGGTAGGACATTTGGAGTGATGACCAACCTGCATTTACCTTAGAGTGAGTCATACACACGACAAATTCGGAGAGGCTGTGGCTCATCTTTGTGGCACTCCCTCAGAGTGTGTTGCTGGCCTGACTCAGCACTGTTGGCCACATCCACGGCCCTCCACACTGCTCTGCTCCACAGGCACCCACACGCCAAGATCGTGGGTCACACAGCCTACTGTGAATTTATCCCCTTGCTAAATTTCTCTTCTACCTTACATTTCATGTCCCTCCAGCCAATGCCCCTTTGCCCATCCAAACACTGGAAAAGGATAGAATGCTAAGGAGAAACTTCTGTGGTTATACCTGTTCAGGGAGAGTTCAGATTGCCTGATGTTTTTCTTTTCATTTTACTCTTGAAAATTTTTTTTAAGGCATTCAACTAACCATATTGATATCGCATATACATTGGTTACATCAATATTAATACAATCTTTTACATTCACAGAAAAGTGGGGGATTGTCTTTTGGGACAGAAATTTGGGGAGTATAACTTTTCAATATTTATTTTATCTTGGGCAGGCTGTTTTTGATAGTTTGTTACAATTAGCTAAGTTGATTTAGTACTGTTACCTTGATATAAACTCTGAATACAAACCAGTACCTGCTGCCCTCAAAGATAAGGACCATAATGGGCTAGGTGCGCTGGCTCTTGCCTGTGATCCTAGCACTCTGGGAGGCCGAGGCCAGTGGATTGCTTGAGCTCGTGAGTTTGAGACCAGCCTGAGCCAGAGGGAGAACTCATCTCTAAAAAAAAATAGTCGGGTGTTCTGGCAGGTGATTGTAGTTCCAGCTATTTGGGAGGCTGAGGCAAGAGAATTGCTTAAGCCCAAGAGTTTAAGGTTGCTGTAAGCTGTGATGCCATGTCACTCTACAGAGGGGGACAAAGTAAGACTCTGTCTCAAAAAAAAAAAAAAAAGAAAGAAAAAATACACTTAATGAGGTTATTTTATTGATAGAATGCAGGAATTTGTGTAGCTACTTGTTGTAGGAAGCAAAATAGTCTAACCATGGGGTTTGGGAGGGTTATATGCTGAGATTTTCTTTATCATGGCTGAAGGTCTCTATTGGAGAACATTATGTCTGATGATGATGATGATGATGATGATAATTTTCAAACATAAACAAAAATAGAGAAAAATAGTCTAATGCAGCGGTTCTCAACCTGTGGGTTGCGACCCCCAGCAATGGTATTAAAGAGCCACGGCAGGAGGAAGGTTGAGAACCACTGGTCTAATGAGTCCTATATAGCCAAGTCAAACCTTTGTTGAGATTTTACCATACCTAATTTGTTTTTTGTTAAAGTTTTAAAATTAAAATACAAAATTTTATGTCTTTTCAGGTTTTTAAACATTTTTTTAATTTTAATTTTTTTTGAGACAGAGCCTCAAGCTGTCACCCTGGATAGAGTGCTGTGGCATCACAGCTCACAGCAACCTCCAATTCCTGGACTCAAGCGAGTCTCCTGTCTCTGCCTCCCAAGTAGCTAGGACTACAGGTGCCCGCCACAATGCCTGGCCATTTTTTGGTTGCAGCTGTTGTTGTTGTTTGGTGGGCCCAGGCTGGATTTGAACCCACCAGCTCAGATGCACGTGGCTGGCACCCAGCCCATTGAGCCACAGGTGCCGAGCCTCAGGGTTTTTTTTAAAAGGACTTTTTCAAATAATCATGATGCTATTACTGTTTAAGTAACTTAATAATTTTATTCATTTTTTTCTTTTTTCTTCTTTCTTTCTCTTTTTTCTATCTTCCTTTCCCCCCCTCCCCTCCCCTCCCCTTCCCTCTGTTTCCCTTCTCTTCCTTTCTCGATTGAGACAGGTCTCATTCTTTTACCCAGGCTGGAGTGCAGTGGCCTAATCATAGCTCACTACAACCTCAACTCCTGGGCTCGAGTGATTCCCCTGCCTCAACCTCCCAAGTAGCCAAGACTTTGGGTGTGAGCCGCTGTACCTCATTAATTTTTTCTATGTTTTATAGAGATGAGGTCTCTGTATGTAGCTTAGACTGGTATTAAACTCCTGGCCTCAAGTGATCCTTCTGCCTTGGCCTCCCAAAGTACTAGGATTATAGGCATGAGCTACCATGCCCAGCCCAAACTTAATAATTTCTTAATATCATCTAATACATAGTCCATATTTAGATTTCCCTAATAGTTTTATAACTGATTTTTTTGAACTGAAATTCAGTCATAGTCCATGATAATGTTTATTTAGTTTTCCATTGCTTACCTGGAAATTTGGAAGTTATTATGGGGGCAAGTATGCAATTTTTGTTCTTAGAACAAAAGTTGCTTAACAGCAAGTGATTCTGAGAAATGAATCTAATAAGAATATTTACCATTATGATCAAAGATATCATACATAAATGCCAAACCATAAGATTGACATTTTCATTGAATTGATGACTCATTTAACAATAGGGTTTTATGAGTACTTTGGTGTTGTGGGAATTCTTGTTTAATGAAATTAGCTATGTTAAATCAACAGAGTTAATTTACCTGTCAGCCAGGATATGGGACAATAGTATATTGAGTGGGTTGTTAAAGTGTTAATTGTTAAAATGGAATTCTGCTTGTTATTTTCAATGCCTCTGGTTTCTCTGTATTTTTAAATGACAACTGATTACAGTGTCCACAACTCTCTCCATGTGTTTTAAAACACATAGGCAATTCCATGATTGAATTTATATTTGGAGTTAGCATCTTCCCATATTATAATCAGTGTTAATTATTTTGTAAGTTTTTAAATAATTATTGGAGTATACCATAATGATGAAAAAAGGAATATATTTTCTTATCAACCTTTTTCAAGACAAAAAAGTAAATTTCTAGTGCTGCTGTAACAAAACGCCATAGACTGGCTGGCTTATAAACAATAGAAATTTATTTTTCACGGTTCTAGAGGCTGAGAAGTCTAAGATCAAGGTACTGTTTCCTGGTATGTAGAGGGCTTTCTGTGGTCACCTCACATATCAGGAGGGATGAGGGATCTCTCCAAGATTTCTCTGGGACCTCTCTTATAAGGGCACTTATCCCGCTTATGATGGCTCTGCCTTTAAACCTAATTACCTCCCAAAGGCCTTGTGATGAACTACCCTCACATTGGGGATTAGGTTACAAAATGTGACTTTTGGAGGAACACAAATGTTTAGTCTATAGTAATAATTTTAATCTTGATAACTGAGAGATACTTACAGAAAATTACTCACAATAAAAGGGGGGGGGTCAAATTGTTCTATTACAGATATGCCAACAATGAGGGACCTTTATTTCATTAAAGCTGTTAATTCTATTCCAACCCTAAATCGCAGGGTCCTCAACAGATCCATTCTGTTGCCTGTTCCTCGGCCAAGACCCTGGCAGAAATCATGAGTTGACATTTTTGCCGCTGGACTGAGATGTGGCCTCAGAACTCCTCCTTCCCACGATCCAGCATACAGTTACTCAAGACTCACTGTGCCACCCTGATCTGGAGAATAGGTAGAGGCTCTTGTGCTGAAGAGCAGAGGTCACTAAGTGAAAGGGGGAAAACTTGATGAGTAATTGAGTTTGGCGTGGATTTGGTTTTATTGGTTGAGGTATTGATAACAGTTGCACATAATTGAAAGTGCAATAAAGTTGATCAAATGCTCTTAGAGTTTTAAGCAACATAGGCAACAGGATAGATTTTAAAGTAATCTTGATAGTTTTGATGAATGAGCCATCAGAAAGCAACTTGGTTTAGGATTGTTTACCCAAAGATAATGCTCTAAAACAGGAGGGAAAAACCAGGCCTGGCGGCATGAGAAAGCTTGCCGCAGAATGACAGAGGCAGAGTTTTTGACAAACAGGGTGAAACCGAAGCCTAAAAAGATGCTGCGGTGTGGTAGCCTCAGAGCAGTGTGATGGAAACTCTGGTATGGAGTTTTCTAGGCCAGATGCCAGTTTTCCTGTTTCTCTTCCTTAAAGCTCTGTTTCCCTGCACCTTGGGCTGCCTAGAGAAGAGCTTTGATCTCTTGCAGGCTTTTTCAGTTTCTGTCAGATTCCTCAGGGAGCAGAACCAGTAGACCCTGACATCTCCTGTAATTTCTGGGGGACAGTTGGGAATGAGATCAAGAGGCAAGAGTGGGATGTGGCCTGATTTTTACCTCTGCTTATCTCTGTGCCCGACTGGAGTTGCCTCTTCACCCCTCTGGGATGGTGCTCTGGGCAGCCTGGCCCTGCTTATTTCAGCTGGAAGGTGGTAGGGGGACCCCGAAGCACCAGGATGAAAGAGATGCTGAGGACAAATATTTGTGGGTGGGAGACTTTGGCTCTTTCGCCTTGAAGTATCTGGAAAATTGCTCTGTCCTCAGAGGACAGCAACTTAGAGGAACACTGGCCTCGGGCTCTTAGAAAAAGTTAATGTATTTAAATGGTAGACAGTGAATCTAAATAGCACAGGTGCTCTTCTTCATGTTATTAGAGAAAACAACATCTTTGTATCCCTTTGCAACCAATGGTATTCTCTTGATTTAGGTGGAGGAAAATTGATAATGAATTCTAGAAGTTACCCCTTAAAAGAACAAAAATAAACACACAAAACCTCCCCCCCCCAAAGGAGATTAAGATTGGACAGAGGGTACAGACTGTGGCTATATGTAATTAATCATATTCACCTACTTTGTAGAACATGTAAAGTACTTAAAATCTTTGCAAGGTGTAAGTGTGTGTTGCTTTTTTCTACGCTTGGAAAGCTTTTTGTTTACTAAGCAGGTATCTGTCAGTGAATCATTCTTACCACCCCTTCCTCTTCTCACCTCTGTAATGATGTTGGTATAGATTTCTGCTCAAATAAAGTAACATCCTCATCGTCACTGACTCATGTCCAAATCACTGGGTTTACATGCCAGTGTGTGCCCAACACACACGACCTTCCCACAAACAGATCCCAGCGTGTAAAGTGACCAGGGATTTCAGAATTCCAGCAGGTTGAAAGGCTGGCATTTCATAAATATGAGCCCAAGAGTGCTAATCGATAGAGAAACATGCGTATTGGGGTTTATGTGAAGGAGAGAAAAATAGGCATTTTGTAATTGAGGAAGATAAAAGAACTAATGTCTTTTTTACCCCTCTTTTGGGGTAAAAATAAAAAAGGAGGGTATTGCTTTGCCATTCCACCCTTACCCCCACAGGACAAGCCACCCACTGTGGCTTTAGTAGAAGCCTGGTTTAATTTGAGAAGTTCAGAAACGTTATTTCAAAAACTTGGTCTTTTTTTGGTGATTGCTCAAAATCAGTTACCTATGCCTGTATAATATAGTACAGGGAATTGGTGGTTCATGAGTTCAAGGAAAGTAAAAAAGAGAGAAATGGAGTTCTAAAAGACAGAAGGGCCCTGGGTGGAGGGAACTGTGAGCAAAGGGGAGAGGTGAGAAGAGCCGAGGTGGTTTCATGCGCCAAATAATGGATTTCGTTTGGCTGGAGCCAGAATGGGTAGAGATGAGTTGGGGTGAAAGGAGTTGCGATTGGATATGCAGGTTGACATCAAATCCTGAAAGACTTTGGGTAAATGTCAGGCTAACTTATTAACTCCTCAGGGAAGAGGTCGGAGTTTTGAGATGATGAATCTGGCAGTTTGGTGGGAGTGGGGTAAGTAGGAAGAAGGTAAGGGGAGTGGAGTAAGGGGGGCGATGCAGGTGTCCACCCCACAGCTTCACCAGTGGGGAAGTGTGTGTTTAATTTTTGGATTTATGCCGATCCGATGGGCAAGAAGGGGAAACTCAACTTAGTCTTCCGTTTCTCTTATAAAGAGTGTGAGTTAGTACATGTTTTCATGGCCAATCCCGTTTCTTCTGGGAACCGTATGCTAATATATTTTGACCATTATTCTACCAGGCTGTTCTGTTTCTTTGTTTTCTTAGGACCTTTTCATATATTAAGATGATTAGCTTTTGTCTGTGCTGAGATTTTATAAATATTTCTTTCATTTTGCAATTTTTATTTTTTTCTTTTGCCTGTCATTTTTTTTTTTGTTTGTTTGTTTGCTTTTTTGAGACAGAGTCTCAAGCTGTCACCCTGGGTAGTGTGCCATGGTGTCATCAGAGCTCATAGCAACCTCAAATTCTAGGGCTCAAGCAATCCGCTTGCCTCAGTTTTTCTATTTTTAGTAGAGATGGGATCTTGCTCTTCTTTAGGTTGGTTTTGAACTCTTGAGCTCAAGTAATCTACTCACTTCAGCCTCCCAGAGTGCTAGGATTACAGGCATGAGCCACTGGGCCTGGTCAACCTATCATGTTTTTGACTGTGTGGATACTTTTCATTTACATATACCAATTTAATCAGTATTTTATTTCTATAGCTTCTGAGTTTTGAGTTTTTTTAGTAGAAGGATTTTTCCTCTGCAACTTTTTTTTTTTTTTTTTTGCAGTTTTTGGCCGGGGCTGGGTTTGAACCCACTACCTCCGGCATATGGGACTGGAGCCCTACTCCTCTGAGCCACAGGCGCTGCTCTCCTCTGCCAAGTTTTGAGGGAATTCTCTAAGGTTTTCTTTGATTACTTTTATGGTTTTACTTTGTGTATTTAAACCTTTGATTCATTTATTCTGGTGCGCTTGTCCAGATGGCTATCCAGTTGTGTCAACTCTCTCCAGTATGGAGATGCATCCTTAACAGTTTCCTGAACTCTGTTCTATATTTGGATCTGTTTCTGAGCTTTCTATTCTGTCCCATTCTGTCTACTTGTCTTTTTATGTACTGGTGTCATATTTTCCTAATTATCGATTTTTTTTTTTTTTTTGCAGTTCAGCTGCGACCGAGTTTGAACCTGCAACCCTTGGTATATGGGGCCTGCGCCGTACTCACTGAGCCACAGGCGCCGCCCAATTATCGATGTTTTAATAGGCTGTTCTAATAGCTGGAAGGAATAGTTTTTCTAATTGCTTTTCCTACTTACTCTTGTTTGCTTATTTTTCTTTGTGATATTGAGATTCAGCTTTCTGTAGTCCAAGGATTTGCAGCTCTTTATGTTTATTGAAGCTGGATCAAATTTATTTAAATCTGATGAGGAAGGCTGTCTTTATCTATATTGAGTCTTACTGTCCAGGGACAGTGTATCTTTCCACTTGTTTAGGTTTTGTATCCTCCAAAGATACTTAAAAATTCTCCTCAAATACATTTTGTACATTTTCTCTTATGTTTCATTTGCTATCATAATTGGGGTGTGTTCTTCCATTATGTTTTCTAAATGACTGTTATTCATATACAGCGAAGATTTCGTTTTTATTTCAGATTAACATGAGAACACAAATCATTAGGTTACAATGTTTGCATTTATTAGGTGAGGCCCCTGCTGTAGTTGTGTCCTGCCCCCAGGAGGGGTGCCCTATACCTTTACGTTGTGCCCCTTCAGGGGGAGCACCCCTTTTCCTCCCACATATAGGAAAGATTTTATTTTTAGCAAGGTGCAAGGATATAAAATTATGAATTCTCATTCTGTATGTGGTTTTTCAGGAGTTTTTCCCCCTCAGGTATACTTTTTTCTAAAATCTTCAAATATTGATAGTTTTACAACTTCTTGTTCAGCTTCGGGTGTATTTCATTTCTTCTCCAGTTTGTGCAGCATTTCTCTCACCTGTCTAATTGTGTTGGCGGGCACCCCAGCACAGCGCTGAGTAGCACTGTGGGTATTAGCTGGGGATTCTGCTGGACATGGGCTTTAGTCCCTTCCGTGTCTTCCTAGGAAGGATCATGCTGGATTTGATCTATTTTTCCAACTCGTGTTAAGTACTTTTGTTGATTCTTGTTTTGTTATTTTAAATAAGAAAATCAGTGTTGAAATTTTCATGGTTTTTAGGCATATCTAGCGGTGAATACATATTTTCCTCCCCTGAGACCTATTATGGCAAATTATATTAATAGCTTTTAAAATATATGAATCATCTTTGCATTTATGGAATAAACATTGCCTGGTTATAAAATGATGCTGTAAATTGTCTGCCAAAGTTGGAGTTAGGGTTTTTGTAGTTGATCCTCATACTTGCACTTAGTGTATTATTTACTTATCTTCTTTTCTTTCTCTCTTCCTTCTCAGTGTAAATGTTTGGTAGAATTTCCTGTAAAAAATTTTGGTGCGGTGTTGGTTGGGTATGAGTATGGGTTAGCTGGTTGGGTATGGGTATGGAAGATTTTTTCCTCCCCACATTATTGCATCTGTGCAAATGGGCTCTCTTTAGAGTATTTTTTTCTTGGTGTCATTAAAGTTTTGTTTTTAATGCAGGTATCTATTCACTTGGATTTTTATTAAGCTTATTTACATAGGATTTTGTGCAGATTTTTCTTATGGTTTTTATCATTTTCTGCTTATATTTTTTCTTTGTAAATTTTAATGTGGTATTATGTATGGGCTTTTTCCCCTGCTCCAATTTTATTTTTCTCAATTGGATTAAGTAGTGGGGTGTACAACTGTTTAAAGTAAATTCTATTTTCTGCTTTTAAAAAAAGTTGATTGTAACTCTTTAATGTGCCAACCCAGCAACATTCCTAGGGGGAGTTTGAATAGTTTCACAACCCTTATGCTTTCTTTAAAAAATAAGCAATCACGATTGAGTCATCATGATTAAGTAGCATTGAGGAAAACCAAGGGAGATGCATTTATATTGAGCACGTTTCCTGTATATGAAAGGTCGTGACAGCTGTGCTGATTTGTCCCTGTTTTGTTTTATGGACCTATTATATGGTATAATCTGGTTCTTCTAAAGCAGTATCACTGCTACAGGGAAACACGTAAAACTTTTTTTTTTTTAAATAAAACAATTCCATAACAGATGAACTGGTGAAACTTTTATGTAGTGAGTTTTTCCATTTTGCATTGGTATTCACATTTTCCAATTTTCATCCTCTCCAATTCTCCCATTTCCAAGAATTGAAAAACTTAAAACCTTAAAATAACAACACAAATAGCAAGGAGCAAGTCCTCTTTCTAATACATCGCAGAGGTGACCATCAAAAAAGATAAAATACTAATATTAAGTGAAATTAAGCAGAAAGATGTTAATGTATGTCTGTGGCCTCCCAATGTTCTAAGATTTATCGGTAATAAAGTAGTTCTTTCATCTTAAATATTTCTCTAAATCATCTTAGTTTGTAAGGTGTATGGTTTCACATAAATCTGTTGTTTGAATCAACAAAATGATAATGTGACGCAGAGGCGGGGGCAGAGCCAGGTTTGGTGGAGGTTTGAGGTTCATGCCATTTGGAGGCCCTCTGTAGTAAGGAATGCAGGGTGACCAGCACGAATGCAGGTGCGGGCCCGTGAGCTGGACCGTGAGCTGAACTGTGAGCTGAACCGTGAGCTGGACCTAAAGTCATGGCTGAAGAGAGAGTGGCTTGGCTGTTTGGACTGAAAGAGACAGAGGCTATTTCTACAAATCTTGTCTGGTGACAGTCTAGGTTAGTGAAGTCGCAAGAAGGTAGAAGGTTTGAGAGGATACCTAACACCACCACCACCAAATCCAAATCCAGGGTGATTATTATTTCTAAACCTTGACTAATCAACAAGATGCACTGGGCAGCTCCTTCTACCTTGGAGGGGACTCAGAGAATAAGGATACTGGCAAGACATCTGTGTATTGATGTTACCGAGTCATAAATTGGACAGACAGCCTCCTTGGACAACTTAGACCTGGCTGAAAAATGGAAATTGAAGGATGAGTGGATAGACCACTTCCCGGGAGCTTTTTTTTTTTCTTCTTTATCTTTGCTTATTGTGGGAAGGCCCATAGACCTAACTGAGAGGAAATTAGTTGTGTTCCAGACTCAGTAAAAAAATACAGAGTGACTTGAGTTACAATTTTCTGAGAATGATGATCAAATCTAAATGAATTAGTGATACGTGTATAGCTAGATTAATGCTAGATGAAGTTTAGGTTTTCCTCAACCAATTAAAGTTCCCTTTCTTCCTTTAAAGGTAGGAAAAATACTTGGAAGAACTGCTCCTCAGGGCTTTCTCAGTAAGGAAGAACTGGGGTGACGTGGAGCTGAAGGGAAAGATCTATGTATTTGGGTTTCATCAACGGGAAAGTCTTACACAGCGTGACATGGAGCTTAAGGCTTTAAGACAAGAGGAAGCTTTCCATTTTGCAGTCACAGGCTTGGTTTCAAATCCTTGTTCTCAGTGAGATAGTCACTCCACCCCTCTGAGCCTTAGTTTCCTCACCTATCAAATGGGGATAATATATAACACCTCTTAGGATTATGAGAACTACACAAGGGTTATGTGTCAAGGCCTTAGCATACAGCCTGGCGTCAGGAAATAGCAAATGCCAGTTACCTTCTAGTATAGGAAGGAAGATTTAAAAATATGTAGGGAAAGGATTGGTATGGTTGGCCAGGACCTCTAATTGAGATTGTAGCTAGAAATTTGGGAGCCTCTAAAAAGGAACTTTTTTTATGATTTTGAAAAATTAAGGAATAATTTACATAGATTAAAATGCATAATATTGATTGTTCAGCTAAATGAATTTTTACATCTTTATAGATCCATGTCATTATTATCCAGGTGAAGCTAAAGAACATATTCAAGACCTCAAAGCCTTCAAAGTTTTTCCTACTTTTGAAATTTATGTAAATGGGCTCATATAATATGTATACTTTTTTGTGTCTGTTTTTTTCCACATAGTATAATATTTGTGAGATTTCTCCAAGTTAAATGAATCAGTGAATTTTTTTTATAATTACTGTGGAATATTCCTTTATACAAATACCAATAATTTGTTTATACATTATTATGTTGATGAACGTAGGGTTTATTTCTTGTAATTAACCATTAGGAAGCAAGCTTCTATAAACATTGTCATACAGACATTCTTATGAATATCTGGGTCGTGGGGTAAGCAGGTATATGTTTCACTCTATTATTATAGAATAGAGTGAAACATACACCTATTATTCTAGAATGCCAAAAGGTATTTCAAAATGTTTGTGCCCTCTCAGCTGGAATGTATGAGAGTTCCAGCTGGTCCCAAGCCTCTCCAGCACTTTGGTATTTTTAGCTTTTAAATTTAAGCCATTCGGCGGCTGGGCACAGTGAGACTGGGGAGAGAGGACTTCAGGCATCTCTGCCAGGCGGGATCTGCCCAGAAACTTCCCTTTGGGGACACAGGGAGACAGCATGAGGCTTCTGGACACCCCGAGGAAGGCTAAAGCGGAGGAGATTGGAAATGTCATCAAGCCACACGCAATAAAGATGGTTCCAGTCCATGAACCCCTGTATCACTCTCCTCTGGAGAAACCCCAACTGCTCCCTTCTATCATCGCCCGATTCAGCAGGAAGCAGTTAGATTGAGTCTTCGCCCCTTTTCCCTAA
>CAUYON010042345.1:0-11208 GCA_963573935.1 Arctocebus calabarensis
TTTTTTTTTTTTTGAGACAGAGCCTCAAGCTGTCACCCTGGATAGAGTGCTGTGGCATCACAGCTCACAGCAACCTCCAATTCCTGGGCTCAAGTGAGTCTCCTGCCTCTGCCTCTCAAGTAGCTGGGACTACAGGCGCCCTCCACAATGCCTGGCCATTTTTTGGTTGCAGCCGTCATTGTTGTTTGGCAGGCTGAGGCTGGATTCGAACCCGCCAGCTCAGGTGTACGTGGCTGGCGCCTTAGCCGCTTGAGCCACAGGCGCCGAGCCGCTAATTTCTATTTTTAATAGAGACAAAGTCTCATTTTGCTCAGGCCGTTCTCAAACTCCTGAGCTCAAGGGATCCTCCCACCTCGGCCTCCCAGAGTGCTAGGATTACAGGTATGAGGCACTGTTGCTGGCCAGGTCCCAGTCTAGACTGATCCTAAAAGGGTTTCTCTACTCTCAGTGAAGTGGAAGGTGAGGTTATTTGCTGGGACTTGGGTAGGAGACTTGGACGGGACATTTGTCCTCTCTGTAGCTGTTCTTTTTCTATACAATGAAGAGGGTGAACTGGTTAACTTCTTTTTTTTTGAGACAGAACCTCAAGCTGTCACCCTGTATAGAGTGCAATGGCATCACAGCTCACAGCAACCTCCAATTCCTGGGCTCAAGCGAGTCTTCTGCCTCCACCTCCCAAGTACCTGGGACTGCAGGCACTCACCACAACGCCCGGCCATGTTTTGGTTGCAGCCGTCATTGTTGTTTGGTGGGCCCGGGCTGGATTCGAACCCACCAGCTCAGGTGTATGTGGCTGACGCCTTAGCCCATTGAGCCACAGGCGCCGAGCTGATGAACAGCATTCTTAAGGTTCTTCTCTAAGCATTACTTTGTTTAGCATTTTTTTAGTGACTGCTATTTGTAAGACACTGAGGATAAATTTGAAGATAAAATAAGGCATGAAAGACATGATCTCAGTTGTCAATCTTTGAAGTAAAACACTTCAAGTCAAAGGAATAATATTTGGATTCCAATGCCACCAATCCCTTTGACAATTTTACATCTGGTGTTTCAAAGAATGTTTTGTCTTATGTTACTATTAATAATAAAACTTCTTTTGTTTTTCTTCTTTCTTTAGAGACAGGATCTTGCTGTGTTGTCCAGGTTGGTCTCAAACTCCTGGGTTCAAACGATCCTCTTGCCTCTCATCCTCCTCTAACTGGGACTACCGATGTGCACTACCACATCTAGCTAAGAAAATTTCTAAGCAGCTTCAGGACCTTCTGAATATGAATATTAGAGCTAAGAAGAGTTTCTTCTCTTGGCAAAGGCCAACACAAGATATGACCTAACAGGTTAGCTGTGTGATCACCCAGACATGGATTTGAATCCTGCCACTGCCACTTACAGGCTGTATGACCATGTACAAGCTTCTCTAAGCTTCAGTTTTCTCAACTGTAAAGTAGGTAATAATTCATGTCTTAGGATCAATGTGGTGATTAAGTGAAATTAATGCATGAGAATCACTTGGCAGAATGCCTAACACTTAGAAATATTCAATAACAATGACTTATACCATTAATTTATTCCTTATTTATTCAGTGCCTTTAACCCATCAGGTAAGCTAAATATGGCTTCTGTCTCTCTTCCCCCATGTTCCCTGTCACTCTATTCTGATCAGAGCCAGGTTGGTAAACATAGGAGGTTCTACTCCCTCTAGTCCTGGAACTTTTTCTGTATAAGGTACATGATACATTCTCTAATTGGTGAGAATTCCAGCTACTCCCCGAGTCACAGGCAGCTGGGACATGAAATAGAGGTGTCGTGCTGACCCCTCCCAGCAGTGGGTAAGAGTGACACGTTAAGGAAGCACAAGGCCACAGTCAGGTTTACTTCTGTCACAGAGAAGTGCACACAGTAAAAATAGACTGCTAAATATCCACAGATGATCTTCACATATTTTTAACATGTTCCCCTAAAGCGTAAGTAATACTATGAGAAACTCAAGTGTTAGCCATCTGGCTGTCCCCAAGTCCTCCAGCTGGCTCCGGTCGCTTGCCTGGTTAGAAACCCCAGATGCCTGCATGTTCCCAGAGGGATTATGTCCTCGTGGTGACCTCTCTTCCAATTTCTTGTTTGCGCTCCACTGAGAATCTCCTTCCAGCCTTGCCTCCTTACTGCTGTTTGTTTCTTCAGCTGGTGTTGACCCAAACAAGGAAATCAGTCCCTTTTGCTTTGAATTTCCCAAGGCAACAGCTCGCCCAACATGAGGTGATTCATGCAGCAGCTTTTTACCTATGGCGCGGAAGTAAATGTATGAAGATAATTCATTCTCAAAAATAAAAAAAGAGGAAGAGATTAGACACATCAGGACTGACTGTACAACCTGTGAGTCCCACAGGGCCCTGTGCCTGCAAGGGCCCCATACTTGGGCTTTCACACGCCGTAGTCACTGTCTTGACATTTTAAACATTTGTATCTTCAAATTTGCATTTTGTAGGTAAAGTCTGATGGGTAGATGGAGAATGCATCAGGGACTTGAATCCTAAACTTGCACTCCACACCAAGTCCCCGCCTTCCCGGACCAGGTTTTTAGCTCTCCCCAGGGCTTGCATCACCCACCTCGGCCTAGTGTCCCAGGTGCCCTCCCCACCCTAACTCAGTAGTCTTTCCTGAGATCTTGCCTCTTGCAGGCCCACCGTGGGTTTGGGTGGCTGGCATGTGCCAAGGGGGGATGTGTGCTCTGATTTCAGCACAGCTGCCTTGGGCAAGGCACTCAGGAAGGTGGCCGATGGGAGAGGGAGGGGAGCCTGCATGAGCTGCCAGATCTCAGAGCAGTCACCCACCTCCCCAGAGCAGTTCCCTGCTCCCCTCCTCCATGCCTCAGGCCTGCAAGCATCTGCATGGATCTCCCTCTACGTGAGAGAACACAACATTAAATCACAAATTAAAAGCAGCTTATGGATCAGGAAAGGGACAGTAGTTGAAAAGCAAGAGTTTCATATTTTAGTACTTCTCCTGGCATTTTTTTACTGCATTTTGAACATGCATTTTCATCTTCACAAGGCTGCACAAACTCTACAGCAGCCCTGGTCACCCTTGTGCCCATGTTCTATAGCAGTGGCCCTCCCTGCCACACGGAATTCCTCATGGGCCAAGCTGCCCCACCCGGTTGCTCTGATTCTCCTCCAGTTCCCAGAACCTCTCATCTCCTTCTTTTCCCATCCTGTTCACTTCTCAATCCTTCCTAGACTAGCCCCAAACTCCAAATTACGCTCACCACACTTGGCAGAATTATTTAACACTCTCTTCTAATTTCTATTTTCCATCTTCCAAATCAGGTTCCTAGAACCTACTGTTCTATGGTCAAATGTCTTACTAAAGTGTTTTGTGGTACAAAAAGCATTTTTTTCCCCTAAGAGATATTCTGCTGCCAGTTTTTCAGTAGCAGGATTTTTTCTCCCCATCGTGTATACATAAATCGCCAATTACTTTTGAGCAGCATTTGCCAACAAGTCATGTTCCCTGGAAGATCACTCACATAAAAGAGCTCATTAAAAAAGAAGAAGGGCTCGGCGCCTGTGGCTCAGCGGGCTAAGGCGCCAGCCACGTACACCTGAGCTGGTGGGTTCAAATCCAGCCCGGGCCCGCCAAACAACAATGGTGGCTGCAACCAAAAAATGGCCGGGCGTTGTGGCGGGCGCCTGTAGTCCCAGCTACTTGGGAGGCAGAGGCAGGAGACTCGCTTAAGCCCAGGAATTGAAGGTTGCTGTCAGCTGTGATGCCACAGAACTCTATCCGGGGTGACAGCTTGAGGCTCTGTCTCAAAAAAAAAAAAGAAGAAGAAAACGAAGAAAGAAAAGAAAAGGTTTTCACCGCGTATAATGTTGGGAAACATCAAATACTCTGCTTCCTTTCTCTGCATTCTTTTTTGTAGATTTCCACTTTATTACAGGAACTGTTTTGATTTATTTACAGCAGAATTTCCCAATTTAATTTTCAACAGAATCCCTTTTTTGAGGGAATAGCTACTAACTTCCCACTTTGAGAGCGTTGCCTGGGAGCAAGTTTCGGCAAACGTGTTCTGATAGGGCAGGTGGTAAGTACTCCACGCTTTGAGGACGCCGTGGTTCCTGTGCCACTGCTCGCCTCATCGACACGCGTAAACGAATGAGCGAGGAGGTGTTCCAAAACAACCTTATTTGTGAACACTGAAACTTGGATTTATATCATTTTCACTTGTCACAAAGTAGTCTTTTGTTTTTGGTTTTTATTTTTTCCCCCAACTATTTTAAAATGTTAAAAAGTATTCTTAGCTCAAGAGCAGAACAAAACAGGTGGTGGCTGGACTTGCCCAGCAGTCAGTCGTTTTCCAGTCGCTGACTTAGATTACTCATAAGTGCAATTAAGATACTGTTGCTTGAGCTTCACTGTCATTCTAATTTGTTTTCTTTTGGTTTGTTTGTTTTTGTTTTTTTTTCTTTGTTTTGTCGAGCCAGCGTCCTGCCCTAGGCCCTGAGCAGAGTATAAAGGCGTCTAGCTCCCTGCAACCTCATACTCAGGCTATGGGGATCCTGCTGCTTCAGCCTCCAAAGTCACTGGGATTACAGGCAATCGCTGCGGTATCCAGCTCAGTTTTTCCATTTTTTTCATGAGTCAGTGTCTCACTCTCACTCAGACAAGCTTCGAACTCCCGAACTCAAGCAATCCTCCCGCCTCAGCCTCCCACAGTGCTGGGATGACAGGCGTGAGCCACCGCACCAGCTCTGATTTGTTTTCTAACTGATTACTTTGCATCTCATTACTTCTGTCTGGGCTGATTAAAAAAAAGCATTACTACTCCCTGTGGTTCCCATGGTTTTGGCTCCCGTAACTCTCTTACTTGGGCTCTTGGTGGTGAATACTTACTCATCTCCTATCTGCTACTGTCTCTTACATCCTTCTGGCCCAAGTGGGTTAACTCTCCTGACCACCTGCCTTCTGCCTTCTACAGTCTGCCTTCTCTCTTCATTCTTTATACCTCAGTCACTCCAAATGTTATTCATTGAGAAGAGCCTAGATGTAGCAGAACTAGTCATGTTCCTTGAACTCTTACCATTTGCATGTTTTAACATTGTTATACCCTCCTCGAGCCCAACCAGACCAAAGAACTCAACCAAAAAGCAGACATCCACAAGCTTTACAGACTAACTCACTCATTCCCTTTACAGACTAACTCCTCATTTCTTTTCATAATCACATCCACACACACAGGGTCCTAATTTCATGGCACATCCCATTATTCTCTTAGAAATAGGTAGTTTTGTGTTTTTTTTTTTTTTTGTAGAGACAGAGTCTCACTTTATTGCCCTTGGTAGAGTGCCGTGGCGTCATAGCGCACAGCAACCTCCAACTCCTGGGCTTGGGTGATTCTTTTGCCTCAGCCTCCCAAGTAGCTGGGACTACAGGCACCCACCACAATGCCCGGCTATTTTTTTGTTGCAGTTTGGCGGGGGCTGGGTTTGAATCTGCCACCCTCAATATATAGGGCTGGCGCCCTACTCACTAGGCACCACCCAGAAATATGTAGATTTTTTAAAATCATAATTAAAATTAATTTTCTGAGAAGTTTATTAAGGTTATCCTGTATGATAGCTGGAGATAAACTTGGAGTTGCAAAAACTCAGTTTGGCGTCCCCTTGCATGATATACATGTTAAAGTCCTGAAGAATGTTTTGTTTTATTCTTCCTTTAACTCTCATACAGGGGATGTGTATGGGGACAGAAATGAAGAAGAAGCCAGAGGGCAGCCACTGTGGGCAGTGGTGGAAAGGAAGGAAGTGCTCATGTGACCACTTTCCTCTCTCCATTATAGAAACAGAGTGAAGGACAGAAAATTACCTGTAAGGTTGACAAACTTCATCAGTTTCTGGAGGACAAGGAAAAAGCTTTCTGTTCCAACTGAGGGGCAGTGACAAAGGGATTTTAAGAAACCAACATGAAAGTATGAATAAAGTTTTAAGTCTCCCCAATTACCCTGTGAAGGAAGTTAAGGTGAGCCTCCCACACTCAGTAAAGTCTTAACGGGGGGTCCGTTGGGGCCCTGAGAACCAGGAAGGTGGCAGTGGCTGGGTGGCTGCCTAGTGACATTTGGTCCATCTTTAGGCAACTCCAAATGTGTGTTTTGGCTTATCTGTGGGAAAAAGTATGAGGGAATCTGTTGGTGTAACTCGATGCAAAATAATAACACCTACTCAGTCCATTTGCTTTGAACTGAAAGATCCAGGAAGGCCAACACCAGCAAGCCCTCTGCAGGGAGAAACAAGGGTGTGGCCTTCCTATGTTCCTCACAGGTTTTTATCAAAATCTCAGGCATGAGAAAATACAGCACAGCAGAAAGTTTCAAAGAGAGGGTAAAGGGCTGGGTGTGGTAGCTCATGCCTGTAACCCTAACACTTGGGAGGTCGAGGCAAGTGGATTGACTGAGCTCACAGGTTCAAGACCAGCCTGAGCCAGAGCAAGATCTGGTCTCTAAAAATAGCCAGGCATTGTGTTAGGCACCTGTAGTCTCAGCTACTCGAGAGGCTAAGGCAACAGAATCACTAGAGCCCAAGAGTTTGAGGTTGCTGTGAGGTGCTATGCCACTGTACTGAGGGCAACAAAGGGAGACTCTGTCTCAAAAAAAAAAGAAAGAGTAAAGGTTACAAAACAAAGAGTTTATCTCTAACTGCATGATTGAACTCTTAACACATACTGTTTGTTGCACTTCTGTCTTGCCTTTTTCTTGTCACTGCTACATATGAGTTAGGGCTGGGACAGTGTGCTGTGTCTAGTCAGTGTTGTTTTTAGTAGTCAGGGCCAGCAGTGATGCTTGACTTTTGTCCATATTACTCTGTCCCTAGTGCCTAGCACTATTTTATTTTATTTTATTTCATTTATTTTTTTGAGACAGAGTCTCAAGCTGTTGCCTTGGGCAGAGTGACATGGCGTCATAGCTCATAGCAACCTCCAACTTGGCCCCAAGCGATCCTCTTCCCTCAGATTTTCTATTTTTAGTAGAGACCGGGTCTCAGGTTTGCTCAGGCTGGTCTGAAACTCATTAGCTCAAGCAATCCACTGGCCTCGGCCTCCCAGAGTGCTAGGATACAGGCATGAGCCACCTCCCCAGGCCGTGCCTAGCTCTTTTAACCCTATGCTCTATCCTACAGAAATCCATCAAAGCAATACTCTAGGAGTAACATATTGTCCGTGTATAAAAGCCCCCTAAGACCTAAGGCCTCACCAAGAAAGAGGGAGTTTATTATCAGTCTCTCCTATTACTTTTGACATCACCCTCTCAGAATAGTCACACCTACAACATAGCCAGAGCCAGTGGCTGGGGGAAGTCTCAAGTAGCCATCCTTCCATTCACTCCATCTATGAGATTAATTAATTAATTTATTTATTTATTTATTTTTTTTTTTTGAGACAGAGCCTCAAGCTGTCACCCTGGATAGAGTGCTGTGGCATCACAGCTCACAGCAACCTCCAATTCCTGGGCTCAAGTGAGTCTCCTGCCTCCACCTCCCAAGCAGCTGGGACTACAGGCACCTACCACAAGGCCCGGCCATTTTGGGGTTGCAGCTGTCATTGTTGTTTGGTGGGCCCAGGCTGGATTCGAACCCGCCAGCTCAGGTGTACTTGGTTGGCACCATAGCCCATTGAGCCACAGGTGCTGAGCCCATGAGATCAAGTTTTTTAGCTTCCATATATGTGTGCAAACATATGATGTTTGTCTTTCTGCAAACACTACCTTTTGTATGTGATCTTTTGTGCACAGAACAATCCTAGGGCTGTCATTCTAATTCTTTTTTATTTTTTTTTCTTTGAGACAGAGTCTTACTATGTCACTCTGGGTAGAGTGCTGTGATGTCACAGCTCACAGCAACCCCAAACTCTTGGGCTTAAGTAACTCTCTTGCTTCAGTCTCCTGAGTAGCTAGGACTACAGGTGCCCGCCACAACACCCTGCTATTTTTCAGTTGTATTGTCATTGTTGTTTAGTAGGCCTGGGCCAGGTTCGAACATGCCAGCCCCAGTGTACGTGACTGGTGCCCTAACCACTGAGCGATGCATGCCAAGCGCCGAGCCTGAAATTATAATTCTTAGTAACTCAGTTTTGCAGGTGAGTAAACCAAGGCTTTAGGAGATCAAGTAAATTGTTCAAGGTTCCAGAGATAACCAAGGGCAGTGCCAATATTTCAACTCAGTTTCCTTGGTTCTAAAGCACATTAGAACCCTGCATAAGCTAATGTCAAAATGCCAGGAGATGGGGAGTTATCACTTAATGGATACAGAGTTTCTTTTGGGGGTAAGGAAAAGTTCTGGAAATAGCAGTGATGGTTACACATTGGGAATGTACTTAATGCCATTGAATTGTATACTTAAAATGGTTAAAATGGTAAATTACAAGTTACGTATTTTTTACATGTGCGTGCACACGCACACACACAATGGCAGGAGAGAAGTTGAAAGTTCCCCTCAATTCCATGAAGTTAAAGACAGATACAGAAGTCAGGGACCAAACTAGGCATTAGTGATTAAGAAAACAAAAGCAAGAATATACTTTTGTCCCTCCCTTGCAGAGAAGATAGTTTGTAGAACAAGGCACAATAATAAAGTTCAGTTTATTCCTTGAAGAAGCCATTGTGCACCCTTGGAAGCCCACAGGCTCAAACATGCCCCTCTCGCAAGCCATTCCCAGCACATTATAGAGATAATGCTTGTAAAAGTTAGAGAACTGCCAAGGGGGAGAAAACTACCTTTTAAATTAGAAAATCTTAATCGATACAGTTAAGGCTGTGTTTGTTGAACAATATTTCTCTCTTGTATAATTAAGACTTAGAATACAAAATGTACATGCAGAGTAATGGATGAAGTTAAATAAATGCATAATAGAACCAGCAAAATAGAGCAGATGACACCTCTGTAAATCCCACAGGAGAGATTTATGATAAGCAGGTTCTTTCCAGGCATAAAACAATCTAGAAAACAAAGGCATAGGATGAATGCTGGTTGCTCTCTTAAGGAGGCTGTAGAATGATGTAGGAAAAGTCAGAAAGTCTAGTGCCAGGGTTGGCTGGCAGAGGAGAACTGGAGCCTTCTGTTTTCCTTGCAGGATGGCAGCAGCTGTCAATCAGGTGAGTGAGGGGCTGAGTAGGGGGAGCTCAGTGGTGTCTCAGGATTTCCTGCTTATGCACCCCTGTCCAGGGAGTGAAACTATCTGAAGATGAACAATTAGTCTGGCAGGCCCAGATGGGACTGACAACCTTCCCACAGCTCCGTTCCACCAGGCATTTAGCTGAATCCCACAGAAGCTGGAATGGCCATTTTTTCATTGGAGTAGGGGCTCCAATCCAAATGCATTGGTCCTTAGCAGTTGGGAGAAACCAAGGAGATGATAAGACATCTGACCTGCTGATAAGAATGTGGTTCGCTGTTTTTCTTGAAAATGTGTGTCATGAGACATTGAACTCAGGCCCACTACCTCCATGCTGGCTTCCTTGCTATGGTCCAGAACACTTATGAGGACCGGGACTTGGAGAAGACTGTGTCTCCAAAGAAAAAGAAGAGTGTGGAAGGAAACTTTTTATTCCTGGCAGTACTGTCCTTAATGTGGGCAAGAGGTATCCTTCTCCTGAGATCCATGCTCTCCACGGGCAGCCACTCTTTCTCAGAGCACCCACTGCGTGCCCAAGCCTCAGCTCCCTCTTCTAGACAACAGTCCTAGAATTTCCATCCCAGACAGCCCTGAACCCACTTCCAGGGCCTACAATATCCTCTTCTCTGGTCTGGGCAAGCACTCCCTTGGCTGCTGTGCTCCTCTGCAGAGCCTTAGGGAACCCAAGAATGCTAAATTTGAAACTGACCTTTTAGGTGGTTATGAATATGTATCAAGGTAGTGTTGCAGGAAGACAAGACAAGGAGAGAAAGAGCACCTAAACACCACGTTTATAAGAGGAAGGGCTTTATTCACCAGCTGGGAGCTTATGGCATAGAAGAATTCCAAATGGCCGCACTCCCCGTTTAGCTTGATCTTTCCCTTTTTATTGACAGTCCAAAAGTTCCACCCCATAGGTACCCTTCTCATTGGACAGTTTGAATCAAGCGGGAGATGCTAGTCCAGCCCCCACAGAACTACAGGATTTTACAGAACTTGGAAATTTCCAAGTTCCAGGGAAGTTAAGTTTACAAATTCCTAAGGGCTGAGTCACCATGGAGAGGACCCTGCAAATGTATCCTTGTGCTCTCCTTGACAAGACCTGTTCTCCCAGACCTCACCCTTCTCAGGTATCCTCTCTCATTCCCCCCTTTTGATACTCCAATATATTTTAATTTGGGGTCTCCATATCAGCTTCTTTTTGCAGGTGCCAATATTAATTACTTTTTAGCACTGAGGTCTTAGGGACTGTGACTTCTTGGATCCTCTACTCAGGCCTTAATAGTACCGTGGTGGTGGGCTAATATACATACAAGTTTTTACTTTTCCCTGTGACATTTTCCCTCTTTTCTTAAAGTCCAAAAGTCCAATTAAGACAAGTCCCTTGAGGAGTTTCCTCAGGCTTCAGCTGTGCGTTGACCAGCCAGCTCCCAGTATATGGCTGGAGCAGGGCATGCTGACTGTCTTAAAAGTTACCTTTACTTCCCAAGGGCCAGTGAAGTCCTATTCAGCCAGCTGTGATGACTCCAGGTGAGGATTCCTTCCACCTTCACTGCTGTGCGTGTGGTCAGGATGATGGTGGAAAGTCCTCTCTACCTTGGTTTCAGGGGGACCAGTTTCTGATTCCAGACCTAGACTTGGTCTACTTGATCCTCCAGAGAGAAAGGATGTGCAGACACAAAAGACTAAACAGAACGCAGTTAATCATCCCAGTGGAGATTTTCCTTGCTACTCTTTCTGGGATTTTTGTCTCTTCAGTTCAGTCTTTCCTAATTTTTTTAGGAGATCTTACTAAATTGCAGACGATTGACAGAGGCCTCATTGAATAACACCAATGGCAAGCCTGTGTTCAATTAAGCTTTGCTTCCTGGAAAAGTTTACCAATTTCTGCTCTTATGGTCCTGTTCATGCACTTTACCCTGTCTAAGCTTTGAGGCCTATAAGTTATTCAAAACTTTAGCTTACTATTTGCACTAGTTCTGGCACGAAGGCTAGCCCACTGTCAAATTTAAACCAGAGTGGCAACTTACACTATGAGACTCTTTCTCTGGG